>JACMIG010002846.1:0-13858 GCA_014805385.1 Levipalatum texanum | reverse complement strand
CCCATGCTGAATGCCCAACGAAATCCTGGAACCCTTCAGAGACGGAGGGGTATTTTGAGTGTCGTAGCCCAGTAGTGAGTCAGTGTGGCAGTATTGGGACCGAGATACATCCTCTCCTCCTCCCCCTCCCCTCTCCCTCCTCCTCTCCTCTACTCCAATGACTAATGCACGGCCCTTTCTCTACACCCCCTCTGGTGCCAAGGGGAAGAGAGGAGGGATAAGAACAGGGACGAGAGCACGGACAGTGAAACTAAACAATTGTGACTAAGTGTGGATTGTGAAGAACGTGCAACATACATAATGTTTACTTCAGGATTAAGACATGGGGAGTAGGTTTTGAAATGTTTCGCAAGATCTTATTTATGGTGTGACACTTGTTTTTGGAGATTAAAGAATATGACGAAATATGCATGCCCTGTGGCACACTCTTAGTATGCCGGCGCGAACACCCCATTGATGTTCGCGCCCGAGCGCTAAACCATTCCAAAGGCAGACGCGAACGGGACAGATAGCATTGATTCATCAGTCGCTGTGTGCTCTCTTCTGCCCCTGCTAGGGACATCTTCCGCCATCTCCATCAATAGCTAATCTCATGGCTGCTCCAGGCGACAACGAGTCCGAAAGGGTATGTTTCACGAGTTGCAATAAATATGTTTGAATGAATTGCATGTCGCTACCTTCTCCTCTTATTTTTTAGTCACAAGTAACACATCATAGCGATTAGGCATTTCGGATATGTTACATGTGTTGCATTATGCTTGACTGCATTCAAGTGCTAGTAAATTCCTATGTTTGCACGAACAAAACAGATATCATTGATGGAGCAATTACATAAGTGAAAGAAAACTCACCCGTCCGATTCTGCATTTGGGATAGGTTTCATACGGCGTAAATGAGTTGCTCGAATTCTAGAGAGATAATGACTTGAAGGAATTCAGTGGACATTGCACATCTTGAAGAACAGATATAACTTGTCAAGCATATTTACTAAATCTTTTCAAATCATAATTCGAGTCCATTCCAGGCCGTTCTGCTCGAATCGGTGCGAGCCGCCATGGCCGTGCTAAAAACTGACGAGGATAGTGAATTGCTCTTTTCGCCAATTCAAGCTATTGACTTTTTATTTACTCATCTATTGTAGGATAATACTAAATTCCCCTCAACTACCAGGGTTTTTGCTTGCTTTATGCCAAGGGACTAGAAATATGCTCAAATCTCTTGAGTACTATATTGTTCTTCTCAGGCACCGACTTCGCCTTCTCGCAAATGCTCTGGAGTTGCTGCCACGGTTTACGGGATGCTCAAGAAGCGAGCAATGGAAACGGTGAGTAATGTTAAAGAAGGACTGGGAGGAACTTCTTGGCACCATGCCAAAAATTAATGGATGCATTAACCAATAGGCCGACGTATCCAAAACAGAAGTTCCTTTCGTAGACGTATGGGCTTATGCACTCCCATTTAGATTGGCACGATGCCAAGAAGTTTCTGTCAGTCATTTAATTTTCCGTAGACGAGAAGGAGTTGAATCCTTTTTATGATGATTGCCGTAAAAGTTTTGGGTGTACATTATTTGAAAAAAATGAATCCTTGTGAAGTAAATAATTTAATTTTAATTGATTTTCAGCTCTCCCTGATCAGTCGAAATGAGCCGTTCCTCTATTGGATCATCGACAACGGCCAAGTATCGGAGCGGGAAAAGGAGGAGATTGTCAGGGCGGCTATGGGGGTATGTGTGTATTGTCGACGGAATTAACCATACGTAATGTACGCTGGTCGCCCTCCTCACTAAACTCAGTAATGCTGAAAATCGCCCGTTGGTAGGCGGCAGGGTCCTTTCAAAGCACGATTCGAGAAACACTTCTCACATGCTCAAGCTGGCGCAGTTTAATTTTATTAATTTCGCATGCCAGCGCTTGATTATACCATTTTTACTGCGTTTAGTGAGGAGGGCGACCAGCGTTCATTCCGTATGGTTAATTCCGTCGACAATATTTCATAGGAAATGATGAAAGAAGTCAAAAACCTATTTTTCAAAGTGTCATTTTGCCAATATGATGCTTATTAAAAACATTAATTATTATAGTTTAAATATTTAATTGATCTTCTGCAGTCCCAACTGCTCCTCCACCCTCCTCCTCCTCCCTCCACTCCACCAGCGAACACGAGAAAGCGCCAGATTGACAGAAATGAAGAGGAAAAGAAGATTCTCCCTCCTGTCCCTTTCAAGAAGGCCCTTCTCGAGACGGGGACCCTTCGGAAACCTTCGGTTTCGCCTTTGAAAAGCAGCGACGTACGCGATCGCCCGGACAATGCAGTGAGGCCAGAGGACGAGGCGTGGAAAAGGCATTGCACGGTGAGGATCACGGATTTATTGTAGGGTAAGATCATGGGTTGAAAATTCATTCGCTGGCAAGGTTGGGTTTCGAACCAGAAACTGCCCCGACAGCAACGAAGACACCTTTTATAACCTCCTGCCATTTAAAAAGTTGCGTGTGCAAAACGTCGCCTGCATGCACACACTCCATGCATGCATTGCGTGCATGGAGTGTGTGTTTACAAGCAGGCGACGTTTTGCCCACGCAACTTTTTAAATGGCAGGAGGTTATATGCGTCAAATTTTGGGGGTATTCGATTTGCCGGAAATATGCGACGAAATATTTCGACTATAATAAGTTTCATTTTTCTACCAAATAAGGATAATCAATAGCGCTTTTAGTACACACTCCAAGTGGTTTGATAAAAATGAGTTGTATTTCAGCCCGGAGGCCTTTGCCACATCATCACAGAAGACAAGGTTCCTTTCACCTCTCCACCTTCTCCATTGGCCCGTGAAGGAAACGAAGCCTCCGAGAAGGGAAGGAGCAGGCTGAGGACGAGGGGACGATTGTCGGGTAGAAACTTTTAAAGAAGGAGTAAGAGCACATTTTTGGCACCGTGCCAACCACAGTGGAGTGCATTTGCCCATACGTCTACGAATTGCAATGCTGACATTGACGTATGGGGAAAGTGCACTCACACTGTGGCTACAAAAATTGCTCCCACTCCTTCTTTAAGCGAAGAATTCCTCAGTGACCCTGTGTTTAACTGTGATTGATATTGGCTCTTCATTCCCGTTGGTAATAAGGCATCAGGGTGTTATAAATTAATATCAAGAACAGTCAAATTTGCTTGACGATTCTTTAGCTCATCATTTAATTGAGCCAATTGTTTTGTGTTTCACGAGTACACAATTTACGTACGTACGAAATTCTTCTGATGATTGAGTGGGCTTTGCTTGGTTTTCAATGATGATAAACTTCCTTTAAATAACATCAACACAATTTCGTTCCACAGTGGGAAAAATCACTGCGTGATGAGGAATGCGAATTTTATAGTAGAAGCGTGTAAAATAAGCTCAAATTGCGCGATAGGAAAAGCGCTGTTCAGAAAGTGAGATTCGTTGCTCGCCGATTGAAAGCAATGTTTCTGTTCGCCAATAAAGTCATTCAAACAATATGTAATACCTAAAATGTTTCAATTTCCCTCCAAATCAAACGTACAGCGTAGCACTGCATTAATGCTGGCTGAGCCCACGGACACAACCACCAATGAAATTGTATGTACGCCCGAGCACTCACATTCGTAGTACCAATTCACTTGTGTTTCATGCCTCCACTATTTAATGCACGGGAATATTTAGAGCAATGCCAATGCGTCAGATATTATAGAATTAAAATACAGCAATAAGCAGATTTTGCAACAAAAAACTCCATGTGGAGATAGTGCAAATTTGTTTCCGTCCTTGACTATTATCGGGGTCCACAACATTGCGAAAAAATCGTTCCGCCTAATTTACTGCGGTTAGCGTACGTTCCGTTGTACGCGCTCGCGCGACCCGAAGGAGGCGATTTCATGCTTCCGGGGAAGCATGAGGTGCGCTTTTTGGGCAAACGGTTGCAGAGGTACTGCGACACAAAAACGCCGGGTTGGCAAGGGGAGAAGAATTGAGGGAACGGCGCGTTATTCTTCTCCCCTTGCCAACCCGGCGTGTTTGTGTCGCAGTTCCTCTGCAACCGTTTGCCCGGCGCACCTCACGCTTCCCAGGAAGCGCAAAATCGCGTCTTTCGGGTCGCGCGAGCGCGTACAACGGAACGTCCGCTAACCGCAGTATATTAGGCGGAACAATTTTTTCGCAATGTTGTGGACCCCGATAATAGTTTCGAATCGACGATCGGCGAACGACTCGGATAGAAGGTTTGGAAAGAGAGAGCTATTTTTTCTAATGCTTATATTTCAACCAATTTCAATTTCCTTGTAATTCGTACTCAGATGCCGATTTGCGCATAACACAGTGGAAGATGAAACACGTATTGTCGAGAGCCAACCAGTTATCATTCGGACTATTATCGGCGAACCAAGGCTGTCTAAATAATCGTTCCGCTCGTAACAATTTGGCTTCAAATATCTCTGCTCCATAAAGGGCTCTATCGCTACAATCTCTTGAGCATCGACTACTAGTTGTGTGAAACACGTCTGTAAAATTTCAGCCCCTTGTTTCATTAAAGGAGGGGTTCGGAGACCTTCAGTGTCGAAATTTGGCAGCTTGCCAACGGAACAAATTGATTAATAAACCACTGATTGATAACAATGATAGAAGTTATAGTGCACAGGGCGCGAGATCTGAGGATTTGGCAAGCTGCCAATATGATGGCAGGTGCGAAATTTGAATTTCGCGCCGTCCCTGTTTCTCAGGCCCGGCGTTCTAAACGCTCTATCTCACCATAGAAACATCGAAATGCTTAGTGAGATACACCGTTCGATTGGATTTTTCAAGCTCTACAACCTGAAAATAGTCGCGTATGAGACTCAGAAGGTCCCCGAACCCCTCCTTTAAGTGAACTGAGATATTTGAGGCGTAATTGTTACGAGCATTCCGCGGAACGTTTATTTAGACTGCCTTGGTTCGCCGATAATAGACACTACAGAAAGAAAAATGAACATTGTTCTCAAAAACTGGATCTTGAGGACATTGTAGTGCAATAGCAGGCACAACCATTTGACTGGCAATATTAGTGGAAGGATTGAAGCAATTGTTCTATGTCTAATTAGAATGAAACTATTGTCAGATACTCCCATATTTCTTTTTTCCCCGGGAATATTCGGGGTGTATGAAAATGGAATTTCAGTAATGTCAGATCACTGGACATCGTATTACCGAAATTAATTCAAGAAATAGAGCAACTGAGTTTAAATGTTTCACAAAATAGCCAAACAAAATTTCGTTCTCAATGCGCTACCGAAGCGAAGTTTGATCGGACGATTTTTGTCTATGCACGTATGCTTCACGTCTCCATTTATTTTATGTACCTCAAAATTTTCAGCGATCAAACGAGGTGTTGGCATGGATTTACATCATACTAAACTTCGTTCGGTTTTCGACGACATGCACGCCCTCGTATCGATCGACCTATCTTATGTACATATACTTTAAAGGAGAGGAAAAACGACAACTTTCAAACATTTGAATTTGTTCTCAAATGGAATTGTTGTATTGAGTCTAATAATTACTGTATTTTTTGACAACCTGCCAATTCTCCTGGACAGTGCATCCCGCTTTTCCGCCCAGCATTATCCTGCACTGTTGCTGTTCTCGTTTGTTCCATATTGTTTGGAAGTGCTTGCGAATCGTATTTATCGTCTGCGTCTCTCATTACCCACTTATTCTATGCCAATGACCTTCATAAACGCATGACGAAAGCGCAGGTGCACTTTCGCCTGTGTCTGCATTGTAGAATATTTTGGCAACAATGGCAACAGCTGTTTTACGGACCGGAATCTTCCTCCTACTCCTTTAACGAAGGAGTGGGAGCAATTTTGTAGCCACAGTGTAAGTGCACTCTCCCCATACGTCTACGTATTGAATTGTCTGCATTTCAATACGTAGACGAATGGGCAAATGCACTCCACTGTGGTTGGTACGGAGCCAAAAAAGTTGCTCCTACACTTCTTTAAGGCATGATGCCGATAGCGCATGACGCCGTGGAAGGTGAAAGACATATTGTCGAGAGCCAAGCAGTAATCATCCGTGCTATTCAGCCCTGGCTCCATTCATGACTGTAACACAGTCCGAGTAACCGTTGACCCAAAAACGCACCTCGCGATTTCCTGCGCTAACCGCAGGAAATTAGGCGGAACGATTTTTTTAGCAATCTTGTTTACCTTGATAATATCCATAACAAGCCCAATGCATGGATGTGGAAAGCCAAATCATGGCAGCGCTACGCGTTGCCAATAATTATGTTTCGATCCTCCGCTAAATAGAACGTATAGCGTAACGCTGCGATGACATCTTGCCATTCTGTCTGTCATACTGTCATACTGCCGCCAACAAAATTGTATATGTAGCATTTCACCCCCAGAGTCTCCTCCCGACCCCGACCAAAGAGACGGTTCCCTTCACCGCCCTCCTTCTCCGTTTGCACGGGAAAGAAACGATGCTTCCGGGAAAAGGAAGGAGAAGGCTGAGGATGAGGGGACGACATTCCGACAGAAACGCTGCCTACATAATTCTCTCGATGATCCGAAATGATTTGTGTTCCAATCGGCTTTTTTCTTGCAAAATATACCATGCGACCTCATTAGATAGTGTAAGAACTCACACACGCCGATTATTTAGGAAATGGATATGGGAAGCAACGCCAGTACACCCAAGAGCCAAGCAAGAAATAGACAATCACGTTGGGATACTCTGAGAATTCAGGCACTGGAAGTAGTTCAGGACGTGCTCACAAGAGTTTTAGCAATTCAGTGCGATGTCGGGCCGATCTATGGTGGACGAGGAGAAAGATACTTCACATTATTTTAAATCCGAGATATCACCTAAAAACTAGCGGAACTTCGCTCCGCTAGGTAACTGCGCCCGCCCGTGGTTAGGGGTCGCGTCACGGTCCTTCGCGGGGATAGTGAAATTTTTGCTGTACTAGATGCTCAGGCGCTTTGCGCCCTCGAAAATCTGCGACATCGAAAAAGCTCCTACACGCACGCAAACACTATTATCAAGGTCCGCAAGATTGCGAAAACGATTTTTGGGTCAACGGATACTCTGACCGTGCGATACAAACGCGCCGGGTTTGCTGGCGAGCGAGTCACCGGTTTAATTACCCAAGTTTGAGGTGCATTCGCACTTTCGCTTCTCAACCCTCCCTCTTCCCAAATATGCCCTGTGGCACTTTGGATCCGCCTCCCGACGAGGATCACAGCTGAAGGCGGTGGAGTCCGCCTGGTTGGGAATGTTTCGAAAGCCCGCAGAGCGCTCATCTCTCTATTACGAAGCCAGTGCGATACAAACGCGCCGGGTTTCGGTGCGGAACCCCGGCGCGTTTGTTCCGCAACCAGTTCGTAATTGTTCGATTTTCGCAAAGAGTTCGGGGGACTCGTGATCTAACAAAGCAGTTTATGCTTTCTTTGCACGAAACTATGCCCGTTTCTTGTCAGATCATTTTTGTTAATTTTTCAAAAGTTCAGGCCATTTTGCCGACGAGGGGCTGACAAGCCCTTTTTTCGACGATCAAAGACACCGCATCCCGTCCGATCTGCGAAGTGTAAGTATCGGTCTGCTGGGCCAGTTTTTGGAATAGGGGCGCCCTGGAAATCCCCAGCTTTGAAAGCATCTTTTTCTCCTGTAATATCATAGCAGGTCGAGCCTTGGTGGGTGAGGATCTAATCCACCATGTTCTCGTTTGTCCATTCACCTGAACGCTCGATGCAATTCGTCAATGCGTTGATTCAATTGTGTTTCGTAACAAGGTTATTCTTGCTTTTGAACTCTTTCAGCGATAATTCGCTCAGCGTCCTGAACGATCTAACTCTAACAAATCGCTTATTTCATGCTTCACGTCCACTGTGCGTGAAGATCGCGAAAATATTTCTCCGTCTCGTTGACTCGATTCGTATCGACAATCGGCGAACGACCCGGACAGAAGGTTCTGGAAGATATGGTGTAATTATGAGGGTTAATATGTGATCGTTCCAGCAAATGTTGGAGATGGAATATTAAAGGAACGAGATTACGGTCCGTAAGAATAGGCTGGGGCATTTATGGCGTGAAACGCCAAAAATGCTCCAGCCTTCACGCAATTTGTCAGTTCCCGTTTCGTAAGCCGATGTTTCGTGAAATGTAGTTTCTGCGATTTGCAGCCACAAATAATCCAGTCTATTTTACTGACCGGAATCTTGTTCCCAGTCCTTTGAATACTTGAGGTAATTAAAGGAAAATAAACCTCGTCAAACGTTTCCGCAACCATCCGTGGAGAAGGATGATCTGCCACGGAATGGCTAAGGAGTTGAGGAGAGTGAGCTGCAATAATGGTTATTTCGTTTGCCTCCTAGCAATACACATTTCTTGATTATCTACCCCATTTCATCGTACTTCATGTGATGGCAAATGAGACGATGCACCGGAGCAAGATTGCTCTATCACATACCACTGAGATTTAGCATCTGCACGAAACTCATTTCTATGTATGTCCGCTTTAATTCTTCGCTTTTTGGAATTCCGGTATGATGCCAGCGAAACTCAATTTTGACGCACACTAACTTTATGGATTCACAATTTCTTACACCTTGTTAGTGCGCAATTTCACGGTCATCCCAAGACTTTGGGCTCCGATTGAAACTATTGACAACAAGGTTTTCTTAACAAAAATTTAAAGACCAATTATTGAAAAAAATGCAGAACTCACCGTTATATTGACGCGAATTGCAAGGACGCCGTCCATGAGATGAGCTTTTCGGAGGAAGACAAAGACAAAGTTGGTGATGTAGAGAAGAGTCGTCGTGAATGCAACGGCGAATATGGCACGGGAGAGCTCCACCGACTCTTCGGTCTATAGTAATTCACGATGATTGTAATTTTAGGCATTTATAAGCCTATTTATTATTTAGCATTTGTTTGCAGGAAAATTCTCTCGAAAAGTTCACTTTTCGAAAGAAGTGTTTGTTTTAAAAGTGGTGCAAAAAGCCCCACTCTAAATCGCCTTGTGAGCGTAGCAATAATAGTCGTTTGCCGTACGCGGATACGCCGACTGATATAAAATCCGAACATGGAGATCTGAAATCAGAACAATTCCTATTTACACTTTGATTTGCTTCGGGCTGGACTACGTTTCACGCTGAGATATTTGTTTTGTTCTTTCCGGAATTGATTAGTAGTCCTACAGCCTTGTTTCAAAAACTCACCCCATATGTTACAAAATACACTGTGTAATACGCTACATCCGGAACTGTTGACCATTTCGCAAGGTACACGGGAAGGCAGTAGAGGAAGGGAGAGATGAGCTGAAATGGCGAAAGTTGATTCGTGCACAGCAACGTTTTCCTGATTTCCGAAGAGTTTGATATTTCTCTCCGTCATTTTCGATAACATTCTATTGTGCCGCACCACTCGAATTCGAAAAGACGTGTGCCCGTTAGCAGACAGTTCTGTTTATCTTTGAGGAGGAATGAAATCAGTACAGGCGGAAGATGCGGTAGCGGAACCGGAAAATAGAACTCCTGTTGCGCGGCACAATAAACCACAAAACGGAATACTACAGTTCGTAAAACAGCTGGGGGGATATTGAGATACCAGGCGTTCTCCGCCGCCTTCGGCGGCGGCGAACGCCAGCCGGTGGGTAACAGACAGAGGGACATATACCGCCTTTTATATATCAGTGGATTACAGGAGAAACGCAGTTTTCTTGAACAAGTAAAGTTCGAATTGCTTAAAAAATAACCCACCACGATCCCTTCAATCGTCATTCTCGCCCTCCGACTGGGCTCGACGTTCAGCTTCATGTCCCTTCCCTCGTCGAACTCCCACTGGCCGTCGCGTCTCTTCTCCCCATCGACGACGAGCCACCAAATGGCAACGACGCGTTCGAGAGTCACGGCAAGGAGGGACTGCAGGGGTATAAATAGTTAATACTGGGTTTATGATTTCAGAAACATAAACGCTCTTTAGCATGTTTTCATATGTAACGCATCTCGCGCTCCAATCAAAATAGTCCACAAAAACGGAATTTTCAGAACCCATGAAACTCAACATTATTTGCATTGTCAGCGATTTTCCTTTGTCCTGGACGGATTATAAATCTTTTCTGCTAGCTTATTTTATCAAATATTTTTAAAATAAGATTTCACTGTAACATTGAACTATTTCAATTTTAGTTGTGATTCCAGGGTGGATGAAACACAAATAAAAACGTTGCAAGTCTAGTAATTTCATCAAGAGTCTACTCACCGAAATACTCAGCGTAAAGCCGAAGTCTCGTATCGCAGAAACGAGCGTCCTTTCGAGCTTTCCTACAAAGATTATCTTCTAATGGTGTTCTTCACAATGACCAATATGGACTTGGGAATTTTTGTTCCGAATTTCGATTCAAGTAGACAGATATCCTATCTTCGTTGTGATTCGGAACCTCGCGGGAACACACTCCCGAACGCTTCAATGTAATTTCCCTCATTTGCCTGATTAGAGGTAACAGTGAGTCCCAATCTGCAAAAGATCAAACGTCCTTGAAGCTTTCAAGCATTTTGCCATGGCACTAAAATTGCGGTCTCTGCACCTCGCACTCTGCCAACAAGATTATATGTTTAGACTCCATGAATCATAATTGCCAGTATTCAGCAATTTCAACATACGCTCGTGCAAACCTCCAATCATTTCCCCCTTCCAAAAACTGGAGGTTTCCGGTATCCCGAGAGGAATGCGTCGTGTTTGGACACGCGCTGTCACCTTCTTGGGGAGGCATAATCAAGGGTTACCACATATAATTCGAAACATCAACGCCAAAGGTGAACATGATGCACCAATCTTTGAGGTCCAGAGATTTTGTTCAATTTGAAATCTCTCAGCTTATTCCACGAAGAGCTAACCGAAAAACGTGTTTTTGAAAAGCTGACTAACACTTGTATAGTCATATTGTCGGCGGTATGAATGTTCCAGACAATACGCACATCGCCCAACGATCTCTCCCCAATGTTTTTTGTAATTGCCTGACAACAAGAGAACAGTGGAAAGAGATCGTATAGTGTCCGGAACGTTCATTCCGCCGACAATACAATCCGTGACTTACCATCAACTAACGGATATCCGAAAACTTCTCGGAGCTCGACGTAAAGTAACATTGCATTCTGTGGCAGCAGTGCAAGGACGTGTGTTATTAAAAGCAGCCTGCAAACTCAGAAAGTTCATTACGACGCTTGTGCATAAGTAATTCATCTAAGTTGGCATTCTAGAGAATGGAATTCGCGTGTAAGCTTCATCGCAAACCTATTGCATTCGGACACAATTAAACTAATGGCGTCCCTTGTTGCGTTCACAAATCGTTCAATGCACTCTTCATTGTTCACTAAACCTCAAGCATCTCAATGACACGAATAGCCTGTGAATGATGAATGTTCACTCCGTCGACACAATCGGTATGTTTCCCAGATCACAAAAAAGAGCCCCTGATCAATTTTTCGCCCATTGTCAGAAAAAATGATATGTTTCATCTTCGTCCTAAATCGAGAAACTGACAATATTAAACTAATATTTCTCCGGTCTCTAGGAAAACTACAAGATGTTTTCTCACCTCGTAAATGGCGAAAGCGGCGATCGCCGCAGTAGCTGCAGTAAAATCAGCACGGACAACACATAAGCCAGCCCAAGGACGCAGTGGGGGCCAATGAGCATAAGAAGGAGTGTCGTCATTTCTGGTGAAAGTCCCTCCATTCCACTCACGTAACTGGCACGACTCGTAGCGCAGCGGTAACCTTGAGGTTCGCGGTTCGATACCTCTTTGACACAGCAGCCTAATTCTCAAGAACAGAGACCGATAAAAAGATGCAACCCCACAATGATACAGCATTCTCTAGCAGAACACAAGCCAATAGAACGAGGCCAAAAGTTTAATACCCCTAAAGAGCCAGGAACCGAAAAAGCACTGCGAATGGTGTGAAAGTACGCGAGAAAACGTCTCGATTCGACAAGAAACGGCACGTGAACTGGCAGGTTTTTTTCCGTCACATCCTGATCACGGAACCATGGGAAAGAAACCATTTAGAAATATCGTGAGAGTCTTCCGAAAAAGGATGTGTTTTGCCCACGACGGTGTGCCCAGGAAGTAGCTGACTGAATGTTTAGTGCATAATCAATGAAATAATTATTTTGTATACCAAAGCAACAACGCGTCAGGAAGTAGCCGCTATTGATTTGTATATGTATAACAGAAACTGACCGCTATTTATTAGTGAATGACAAAAAGAATAACAGCCGTTATTCACTTGTTAATGGATACTGGCACAACTAACATTTTAGAGTGTTCCAACCGTGACTCGAGCCCACGGCTCAGTATGCAGGTGTTCCCCCGCTGTGATCTTACAGTCATACACACAATTCAGGTGCAACCGTCAATACAAAATAGAACCCAGGGAAACGAAGATGGCAAATAACAAAATCGACTTGAGAGGACTACGCGGGCACCTCAATCAGCGACGAAAAGTACTACATCGACGAGACGTTAAAGAAGGAGTAGGAGGAAACAGATTTTCATTAGGGCTATTTTGGCCAAATGTAATTTTGGCCTGAGGCTGATTGCACTTTGACAAGTGTCTGGTCTGAAAGTTCATAACGACCGTAATCAGAAAAGTTCCTCCTACTCTTACTGTCGATATGAGACGACATAGGAAGACATCAGAGATAGAAGATGAAAATTGCTCTGACGGGTGATATCAACGACAGTCAGAAGACCTCTAGACCATACAGCGACAATAAGGACATCTGCGTGATATGAGATCGACAAAGACGACGGAACAAGACTAAAGTAAGTAGAAACGTCGATATCTGACAGACTATGACAAAGTGAAGATTCCGAAGACAAATTAGACCCCGGGGACTTTTCTTTCCGAGACGACAACGAAATAAAATTATGAGCACTACCTCGAGGACATCGACGTGAGATATCGAATTGGACGCGATTCCACGAAAAAAAATCAAATTCGTCGACCATAAGATCAACCAGAAATGTCATGCAAGAATGCCTGCTTGATATCATCGATGTGAGCCGACGATATCAAAAGTTCGCATGTTGGAATCGACGTCAGGAGAAACCACCGATAACGACTCCATTAGAAGACGACGAAATCAAAAGACGACATATTTTCGCTCTCACCACTAACCTTTGCAACTTTGCACCTGGCTCGTACCGATTGGCTGACAACTTTGTTTATTTCTTCGCGATGAAAAGGACTCTTATTGTTACAGTTAGTATTTTGCTTGAAAAAGAACACAACTGTTCATTCCTTATTGGCGCAGAGATATCCGAGGCAACGATTTTTGTTCGAAAAACGGGAAATTGTAGAGGTTGGGTGGGCGCAGCAATATAATTAGTTCGAGATCCGTGTGACGACACAAAATGTAGTTGAAATAGGAGCGAACTAGGCCGAACGAGGACAAGAAAGGTTCGACTCAAAGCGTTAGAATGACGAAAACAGACCGATCAACGACAAGGAGAACTGGTGGTATACTCGCGATCCAGTCGAAATAGCGACTAAAAGATATAGGAGGAAACACCACCGATTCGTCACATGCGAACCCCATAGTCTGCACGAAAAAAGGCCCGTGTCATGTGAGAATCTTCGAGAATGCGAAGCACGTGAGAAACGTAACAAGAATTCAGAATCATGCTCACATGTTTCAGACACATTTAGACTTATAAAAACTGATGTGGTCTACACTCGCTGCTAGTGGAGGGTCCTCGGAGTGTGGAAAGGTATGGGAAGGTAGGAAAGCAACGCAATTGAGGCGCATGGCTAACGAAATAAGCACGTTTGCAGGTGGGGGAGAGTGGGTCGGGGG
>JACMIG010002845.1:0-13863 GCA_014805385.1 Levipalatum texanum | reverse complement strand
TATATATATTCATTCTAGTTAATACCAGCAGACAATGAACAAATAAATATATTTCAGTTTATGTGAACGGCGGCAAAGTAGCTTTGCCTCACAAGGAGAAAACAGAGTCAAACGAGCTATATTAAGACTTATTAGGTTAAGGCGAAGTGAGAAGGCAACAATTACGACAGTAAGAGCACAAGGTTGGAATCGGCACTGGGAATATACTATTGATGAAGAGAGAGTCCAGTTGGAGAGTCAACAGATAATAGATCGATATCCTGCTTCCACAGGCCGATGTATTAGATACAGAGTAAATGTGAGCACGAACTATTTACCATCCAGGGTGCTGTGGAGCGAGAACCGAATTGCAGCATGAATGGAAGTGAGTAGTGAGGGATGGAGGAATTGAGGTGTAATGAATAAAACTTACAATTAGCTCAATCTACCCGAAACAGGACATAATTGTCGATCTACAAAGCTTACTCGGAGTCGAAGTGTGCATATGTTCATTTACAGTCGTTTCAACGGGCTAGAAACCAAATCCGTGACTGTACCCATGAGAGGGGGAGATCACAGAAGAAGACTCATTGTGCGACGGGATCAACGGGAGGAGGCGAGGGTCGGGGAGACACTGACGGTGCCTGCTCCTCCAGCCTCCGCTTTTTCGTGCAACTTATCGGCGAATCGTCTCCTTCTTTCTTCGTGGCAGGACTCTCGGAATTGACAGAAATAGACGGTCCATCAGTTCGTGGAGAGCCGTTCAACTCCTCTGTAATAGTCGTCATTTCTCCTAATAAGCAGTATTCAACAAGATGCCAAAAAGTGCTGGATCAATATGAAATATCTTACCGTCTTCGCCCGAGGTGCTGCTGACATCCCCATTATCGAGTGGCGAGTCTCTTCTGGGTACAGGAGTGGAGTCCTCGCTAGAGGGCGATCCGGTGGAGGAGGAAGGGACGGAATCCTCCCTGCTCGGCCCCTCCGACGTGTCTCCATCAGAGTCCGAATCGGAATCGTCGTACTCCACCAATGACTGTAAATGAAAACATTATACAATGAATATAAGAAATCAGTGGAACCTTCTTGGGGGCTGGACTAGATGATGGCGAGGAGGAAGCACTCCTCTTCACTCCACTTGCAGAGGGGGAAGTGGCGGCAGTCTGGCTGGACGATACTTCGTCCTCTCTGGGAACACTGCCAGGCGAAGGGGAACGAGATCGTGCTCCGTCGACCTGCGATGGCGTCTCAAATAATTGTTTAAATTCGTAGGTGAAGTAAGCTGTGCAGTACCTTGATTGTGAATCTGGGTGAAATGGCAATAGGCCCCAGTTTGTGTACTGGACCAGATCCACCGAACACTCCTGAATCCTCCTCTTGGTCTCTTCGGCTAGGAAACATCGGTTCTGCCCCTGACTTCCGTCCAGGTCCAGAAGCAGGAGCTGAAAGAAGTAGCAATCTAATGTATTTGAACCATAGAAGTTTCGAACATGTAGCATAACTCGTCAGATATTACATATTCACCAAATACGTTTCAGCCAGGGATAACTATGTCATCACTCGAGCGATCAGTCTGTTATCAAACGGCGGAAATGAAAACGAACCGGTCTTGGCCGAAGTGGTGCCTTTCTTGCCCTCCTCATCTTCCTCTTCTTCCTCTTCATCATCGTTGTCGAACCAAGACTCGTCCCTCTCGGACTCCTTTTCCTTCCTCCACCGACTATCCTTCTCCCTCTCCGGTCCGTCTTCTTTCGTTCGTCTCATGAGCTCCTCGCGATCTTTCTGTTGTTCATATCGAAGCTTGAGATCTTTGAAGGTGGCGACATAGTCGTGGGTGAGGAGACTTTCAATGTGCCTCTCGACGACGTGGCACACCATCATCTTCATGTCTTCCTGCAATATTCACACTCGCAACATGTTCCCGCGTAAAAAAAGCAAGCAGTAAAAAAACCCGCGTAAAACGAGTAGTGTTTTCTAACCTCCCCACATTTCCACTACGCGATATCTGCATGTTTTTAGAACTCACCGTTTTGATGTACTCGAATATTTCGATGATGGCCGAATTGAGAAGGTTGTTCCTCTTTCCATTGTCCATGAAACACAGGACGACCTTGTCGAGAACCTTAATTTCGAACTAAATTTACTGAACCGCCAACGTTTCCTCTGGTGAGCGCATCTACAATTCCAAAAGGTGCTGTGGAGTGCGTTTCCGAATAATGTCAGATGTGAATAGTATCTTCAAGTCCTGTTGTAGCGAAGGTTCTTACGTTTCTGTCGCACATGTACTTGTAGTACCACTCGTCCTTCTGCTGCACCACGGTGCGTAGAAGTTTGAGGGCGTCTAAATGAAGAAAATCAACCCAATGAGCAATGCCACCATACATAGAGCGAGGAAGTGATGCTTGCTATTGAGAAGAACGAGTGCCTTATTCAGGAAATCTTGCCGGATGACGAAATTGCGCATCTAAAATATAGATATTTCAAATGTATACGTTCAGTCATCACAGCCCATAGACAATCAAATACAATGCGCACCCACAGTAGAAAGACATACCTGAGGAGCGTGGTTAGATACACAAAAGTTGAGCAGGCGTAGGACAAGTGACAACTGCTTAGCAGTGTGGTAATCGTCTGAAATGAATGATGATGAGGTACAATTTAATATGATTGATTATACCATGTTTCGGCTTCGTTACTCCGGTGACGTTCCTGACCAACGAATCCGTGAAACTGGGCAAGCACTTGTAGTAGAAGAGTGTGAGAAACTCGTTCTTCTCCCCTTTCTGAGCCATGTTGTCCGGATCCAGAATCAATCGCATCACCTGTAAGGAAATACTAATAAGCACCGTACAATAGTAATAGATCCATGCCTGCAGCATTATACCGGCAGACGTCAGTTCGGAATCGCGATCGGTCACAATGTGATCCAGAAGGAGATTGAGAAGGATCTCGCACTGAAAAGCGAATGCAGCTAGAAATAGATGGGAACGACATACATCCTTCTTGTCTCTTGCTTGCTTGATAAGGAAGTCGCGGACGTTCTGCGGGGAAAATTCGACCACCTGGAAATGTGAATATAGGGGTGGTGTGGTGAAGAGGGGCTAACGCTATGGAGCATCTCGGTGATGGCAGCCTTGGTGTCTCCATCGGGGGATAGCATGCACGGCTCGATGGCCGCCATCACATCCGACTGCACCAGTGTCTGCAAATGATTCATTGCGAGAAAAACAGAGTAAGCTGCGACTACTGCGGAAAACATGAAACTCTGCATCCATTAATTTAAATTCTACCTTGTAGAAGGCTTCCTTGCTCTGAGGACCATTCTGCTGGAGGCTGTTACTCATAGAACAGAGTTCCTTGAGGAACAGGGCCAGATCCCTCCTCCGAGACACCTCCGTCTTCGGGTCCTTCAGGTTTGAAAACAGTTCTCGAAGCAGCGCTCTGTCCTCCTACAATGGCGTTCGATAAAATATACAGGTGGAAACCTTTCCACACGAATAGTAAAAAAACATCATGCGTTCATCAGCCCTCACCTGAACCATGGCAACAATATCGACTCGATTGAAGAAGAGGTACGAGTTCAGAGCCGAGAGGTGATTTTCTTCGAAGAGTGACGGGGCAGGGAGACACACGTCTTGCAGGTATTGAACACGGTAGACGTGGTGGATCTTTTCCCTGCAGATCATAATGAGTGAATTGCCAACTGGGCAATGTTCGGATATTACGTTTGAATAATACATGATAGTAGCGTATAAAATGTTCGATAAAAATGTCCATTTTCTACTTAAAAATGCGCGTCTTTTTCCTTAATCGTAAGTACTATGACTGCTTGGATGAACTTCTCCATTTTCGTTCTGAGAAGCATGATTCATGTAGCAGGGAATAGCGGGTTGCTATGGAGAATCCCCTTTCCCACGAGGGAGAAGGAATTCTCTGTACTCACTTGAGAAGCTCGTTCTCCATGGGAAGAATTTGGCGGAACTTGGCCTTCTCGAATAGGAACTCCCTGTGGGGCTTCTGTCTCTTCTCTTCACCGGAAGCATCATATTCCAGCATTCCGATGACCTCTCGTAGATTCTTGTCATCCACTACAATTGCAAATAGGGAGAAGCTTTTGGAGGATCAAACCAAGCTGCTCGATGACACAGTTCTTGTTTAGCATGAACAACAGTCGAGCGATGTTGGCAAGAGCTCGGAGGCCCTTCTCGTGTTCAAGGTCCTCGCACTTTTTGAACTGATCACACAACTTGGAGATGTAGCTGCAAGGGATATCTAATTGACGTTGAGGGTGTTAGTGCAAACCTTTCTTTCTCGATGGCTGCCGCCACGCGTTCTCTTTGTAGCAGGCTGTTGGTGTTGTTGTTGAGGAAGAACTCGATCTCGTTGATTGAGCCCATCTCGACAGGGGGCAAATTGCAGACTGCTTTGCCCAGTCCTCCCGACGACGAGGCTCCTCCGCTGCCTCCTCCCCCACAATCGGACAGCTCGCCATCCTCATCGTCTCCACCACCCTCCTATCACAAGATCCATGTTGAAAAGTAGGATGCTACTCACCACATCTCCCGGATCCTTGCCCTGGACCTCGCAGATCTTGCTCCAAATTTCTTCGCATCCTGTCTTTTCTTGGAAAGAAAGCGCGAGGTCACACGATTCGGATTCGGACCATACTATCAGCGTCTCCTAAAGAGATATATTACTTGATATGCAAGCAAAACCATTATCTCAAAATATATTACTTATATAATTGATTTTATATTTTTAGATAAAAGATGATATAACTTCTATTTAATTGGACCCCATTTATCAATCTAACAATATTGCCTTCCCAAAAAGCATTGAAAAATGAAAAGGACAAACATTATTTTGCTCGAAGAGTGTCGATGGTTCGAAATTGAAACTCATTGGATTGATCCCAATAAAACCAGAAAAAGTAGCGTCAGAGAACATGGAGGTAGATGGCTGGGCAAAGGGGAGGTCGAGGGGAGTGATAGAAGTAGAGGACGATGGAGTGGTGTCTGGGAGAAGGTCGGGAGGAGAGGGTGAAGAGGGGGGCGAGACGTGGAGACAAGTGCCTCCGCTGGCACTCGTGGACTGACTACTCCCTATCCTGGCGGACGAGCACTCCGATTGACGGGGTGAGCCACGAGAGAGCGCGTCAACTGACGGGCTGAAACTGGCGGCGTGACGGGGCGAATGGGCGAGAGAAGGGCGCACGCGGCAGAGGAACAGACACCACACATACTCGCCTACACGTGTGCTTATCAGACCAGCAGTCGTTGCCACGAGCAAAATGATACGATAGAAAACGGGAATGAGGGAGTGCTTTGCTCGTCTTATACTCTTCTGCTCCTGGGGCAAATTGGTTGAAATAATTCACAAATTAAGCGCATTTGGAAAAAAAGTTGGAAAATAAGGAAGTTAGTTAAAGCCCTATTTAGGCGGAATCTATGTAAAAGAAAATATATAATTTTAAAGAATTAGAATGGGTACGCTGAGTTAACGGAATGCAAAACTGCTAGAAAAAAGCGATGAGGAACTATTGATTCACTAACGAGAGCAAAGACGTGATAGTTCACGTGGGGAGCAGGAGGAGAGAAAAGCAGTGAGACGGCAGTGTGCACTGGGAGCATTGGACGGGACGCTCAAGCCAAACCACGAGACACGTTGATAGAAGGTCGATTCTTGCACAAAGCCAATTGCGGTTGCCGATACGATCAAAACATTTCTTGTAAAATGTAACACGGGAGGAATCTCCCTCACCCAAGTAGTGGAAGGGGAATAGAACAATCTTGCAGATCATGGAGAATTGGAATGAAGCGATCGCGACAGCGACACCGATGTCGCGATCGCTTCTTATGTGTCAATATGGAGAGACCGCATTCAGACTGCTGTCACCTTACTCACAACTGCGATAATTAGGGTATTGAGAAACCATAGCTCCACGGGATTTTTAATTGCCGTTCCAAAAATATGGAACTTATGACAGGAATGGTAGCAAATTCGTTCCGTTCCGACCTACGAGACGGAGTGGTGTCGGTTAGGGAGGAAGCGCGAAACACAAACCGGTCTTCCGCCCCTTCCATTCCGCGCCAACCTCACTCCATACTCAATCGCCACACCGCAATGTCTCCCCAAGAATAGCACAGGTGTGGGGTAAAGATCCAGAGGAAAGCGAGCGGTGGATAAGCGGTAATCCATCAATAATGGATTTCGGGCTAAACTTGGAACTTCGACCAGCATCGATCATGGTTTACGCGAGAGGAGAGATATGCCCTTTCCTATTGAGGGCGCACATCGAAAACATTCAGCACTATGTAGAATCCAGTACACATTCAGGACAGTGGAAAGGGTGCAGTAACGTGTAAGACAAGTTTCGTCAGAATACTGACTGCCGCGTTATGCGGAAGCGTCAATATGAATAGGAAATGTTTCAAAAATGGACGAGGCCGAGGATATCCAGGGCGCAGTCCATCCATGCAAGGGAAGAGGGGAGCGAGGCCGTCTCTCCTTCCTTCCCAAGATGTGCCAGTCACGGCGGAGAGCAGTTTTTTTTTCATGGCCATTTTTCATACTATGAATTTCAAAAGTATTCGAAACGAAAGCTATCAGGCCATATTGTCAAGAGCCCAAGCAATTCTAATTTCCCGTTCCGCGACACTGTGTTTATCTCATAGTCCCCTCCTGTATCTCCGGAACTAAAAGGGCTACGAAGCTGAAATTTTGCATGCTAATTGGACCTGGATTCCAACCGAAGCCTGCAAAAGTTCAGCTTCGTAGCTCTTGTTGTTCCGAAGATACAGGAAGCTGACATTTTGACTCCCGATCGATAAGTTAGAATTGCTTGGGCACTTGACAATACGAAAGGAGTCATCGTCCGCTTATCCCAGATATGATAGAGTTGTTACTTGGCACGCAGCTTCAAAAACGAAATGTGGGCGAGGAAGTAGCGCGGGCGACCACAGGATGAGAATGGAGAGGGACAGTCTGTGCGCCTTCCCAAAACAACCTCCCCCGGCATATAAGAGTTCACGTTGAGAACAACAGCTACTCTCTCGTCGTTGACGTCTCTCGCCACCTTCATACCATCCATTTTCAACGCTCCCATAGCACAGACGCCGATACATAACAACAAGCACGGAGTATGGAAAGAGAACTAACGCGTGCAACAAGCAGTGAGTTCGAGAAAAGGAGGGAGGGAGAGGGAGAACGAAGAACGAATAGTGGAAGACTCCCCGCCCACCTCTCCTTCACCTCTCCCAATGGAAGGGAAGATGAAGCGATGTCTAGAGTTACACGACGAGAGAGGGAAGCCGTCCTCCGCTCTCGCTCCCTACCCTATTCCCACAACGACGCAGGCCACGGGACACAGCCACATCGGATTCGAATCTTGGTTCTATCCCATCCACCCACCCCTTCCCAAACGGAAGAGAAGCACTGGGGTACTTGAATTGATAAGAAATTGAGTCACCTCAAAAGACATTTCGAAACGAATACGAGGTCGCGTCAAATCCACAAATTCATTATAAGGCAATTAGAGCAAAAATTTCATAAAATATTTTCATAAGTAGTGGACTTTCGAGAACAAATGTGAAATGCTCAACCAATGATAAATATTGATTCACTGAGGAAAGGAGAATAGAGCAACACCAATTTTTAGGGTTGGCAAAGGTAGAACGGCTGTTTTCCGACAAGTATGTGCGCCGAAGGCTGCATCTCGGTCATACTCCAAGATAATATTTTAGTTTTTAAGCGGTTTGACAACCATGAGAATCTCCATCTTCGCGTGAAAAAGTATTAAAAAAACGGTCAAGCGTGTGCGAGCTACAACGATTACAAAAGGTAAATTTACCTTTAGGATCGGTTGCGATCGTCTCACCAGATAAAAGCTAAATTTACCTTTTGTAATCGTTGTAGCTCGCACACCGTTTGAACTATCTCGTCGGCTTTTTCACGTGGAGATGGAGAATTCTCAGGGCTTTCAAACCGTATAAAAAAAACTAAAAGTTTTATCATGAAGTATGACCGAGAAAGTCTTCGGCTCACAGACAAGTCTGAAAGCAGCCGTTTTAGCTTTGCCAACCCTACCCATGTTGTATTCACCCGGAAGCGAAATGCAGTGATACTCTTGCTCTAAAACGAATGCTTTCAAAATGCTTCTTAACTGAAACCAGCTCGAAAATATATCAATTTTTTTGCACCGTCAGCCAGGAAGACCATATTACCCGACACTATACTAATACGCTGGAAATTAACAATCTGTCAAAACCTCGTCGATTTCGCCAAATTCCTGATATAATCAAATTGCTACCAAAATCGCGCTGATTGACATTGGCTGATTGTGCATTAACGATGTTGGTGATCAAATGTAGATTAACTTTGGGAGTATGAGAGAAATCGTCTCAATTACACAAGTTTACTTCCACAATATGCTGTTTTGGCGAAATTGAATGACACAAATTTAGCTTTTGCCACAAATGCGTCTATTGGACGAAAACGAAAAGGTCTTGATGGATTCTTAGTTTACAGCGTCTTATATATAGTATTCCGAGTTGTTCACGGTAAAGGAATTTTTAAATGCCCTGTTCTACATTTTCGTCTTTTATATTTTTCATTACGGAGGTTAATCCATTAGCTCAAAAAAAAACGTACCTGTTGCTTTTGGTAGACCGTGTCCATTAGAATCTTGGATTCCAGCACATTTTTTTCAGAAAATGAACCTACAATGAAGGAATAGCAACTTTTACAAATATTGGGTACCGTTAGATTCCAGTTGAACGACGATGGCGTGGAAACCACTCTGGTCGTTGAGAGGAAGACAAGCCACATGTCCTGTTCCTCGATCGTCCCATATTCTCTGCTCACATAGCACGTACAGCTTCACCCGATTACGAGCAACCTGAAATTGTAAATTCAGAACGCAACGCTAAATCAGTGCATGAAAGTTCCGGAGTTGTGAAAGAAAAATTCTGCGGTGGGTTTCAGCACTTTTTCCGTTTACTGCGGCAGATTTAAAGAAATATTTAGTTTCGGCTAGAGTTTTCGCTAATTTCTACCTTTTTCGGCTGGGGGGGGGGGCGGTACAATGAACGACACTGGCCAACTATGCACTGCGCTAAATCCAACCAGAGAAGCGTACTCCGCCGATGCGTTCTACGGGGGATGATTTTTTTGCGATATATTCGGCAAAATCGAAAATTTTAAACACCGGACGGTTTTATGGCATGATGCTCGCTTGTAGCTCCGGAAACCTAGTATATGAACGGGTAGCGTTTTTGAAATAAAATCAACGATAGAAGAACATGCCCGCGCGAATTTGTATTTGGTTTCTTCTTTTTCCTTTATTTCTCCGTTCGGCTTCGACGATCCTTTATCTTCGCGCTTAGAGTCTTTCGCTTTTTCGCCGTTCATGTCGTCCTCATCTTCTTCCTAGAAAATTGGAAACAATTAAATAAGATATTTTAAACATTGTGATGCATTTCGTTGATTTACCGTTCAGTGCATTGTATTCAAAAGCGAAAAAATGTACACCATCAATTTAAAAAATATATATATAATACCACCTTCTTCACGTCCTTGCAATCTTCTTTCTCAGCATCTTCCCTCTTGGGTTCGAGTTTTACGTCAAGTCGCTCAGTCAACTTTTCCTTGTCGTCATTCTCCTTCTCAGGAGTGATGCTTTTCTCGGCTGATTCGACTTTGACATCAGATGGTGGATGATCCTAGAAAATACGGTTTGAAAAATTAAATCTATGAATGTGTAAAACAATGTTTGTATTTTTAACGTTAAATTGCAGAATATTTGGGCATCATCTTACGTCCCAGTGTATATCAAAGATAGTGCATTCATGCTCATACGGCATCAAGATGTCACAAGTCGTGTAAATGGCTTACGTTATCAGGCATTGTAGAACTTGTAAGTTTTGTCAGAAGAAAACTATGACGACGAACTGCAGTTCAAAGTCACTGCAGCATCTGAAAAATACGAGCAATGATGAATTTCGAGAACACATCACATGCTAGGCGAATTCGTTCCTGCAAGAGAATGTACACCGGTGAATTCAGCAGTTTTCGATGCATTATTGAGAACTTTCAAATAATTTAATAAATTGATTAAAATAAATATTAGACAGGATCAAACAACGGTGTACATTCCGTGAATGTAGAGGGAGGGGTGGGACCATAGAGGTCTAAATTATTCAAGGATTAAAAGATCGATTTACTGACTTAGATCGTAAAAAAATATCTAACAAACTACAAATCCGAGAGAAAGTGATAAGGAAATTATTGGAGGGAAAAATTTAACCCCGTCAAAAAACTGAAGCGCAGCGCGACCGCAACGCGCTAGTCGTGCCAAAAATTCATTACAATAGTGTCCTAACACGACTTTGCACATCAAACTCGGGCGCGAATTTTAATTACTATTTTCGCAATATCTTCATGAGTCATCTATTTAGAGGTGTTCTCTCTCAGTTACGGATAGGTTTTCTTCTCAATTTATCTTGCTTCTACTTGTTCAGGAAGCAGGTTATGTCCTTTGTACTTTCCCCGCTGTTTCAGGACGATGAGGCGCATGTTCGGAGCCGGAAAGAAGGAACCGCCTCCAAATCTATCGGATGCGATCACAAAAGTTGAAGAACGGAGTGGGAGTATTGATAAAAAAATCGGTAATTGCATACGTTAACGAAATCAAGTTTCTCGTTGTAATGTTGTTTTTTTTTCTTTTCAGCCCATCTTGATGCGGAATTGGTTAAACTTCGCGATCAAATGGCTAAGATGCGCGAAGGGCCAAGTAAGAATCTTGTCAAGCAGAAAGCTCTGAGGTACGGGTTTTTTTCTTGGGATTAAGATGACCGCTCGTCTGGTATGTAGTTGCAAGCCTTTGTATTTTTCGTTTCTCAATAAAAAAAAATTGCTTGTTCCAGGCTGCTAAAACAGAAAAGAATGTACGAAACGCAAAAAGGGCAACTCGACCAGCAGTGCTTCAACATGGATCAGTCAAACTTCGCTATCCAAGGAATGAAAGATACTCAGGTGCAAAACAATGTGCCTAGCAAATTGAAAACGCGTCTATACTCGGTTACCGAAGATTGTAAGCATATTATTATTTGCAGATAACAGTGGCTGCGATGAAAGACGGGCTCAAGTCCATGCAGAAAGAATACAAGAAGATAAATATCGACAAAATTGAAGACATGCAGGTTGTGAATAGTATTCGTTGTAACGAAAACGAATTTGTATATTCGAGCTATCTAACTTGTTGCACTGGGTTCACTAAGCTTCCTGATCGCTAAATACGTCACTATTATGAAGGAGCAGAAGCTGTTCCGGACGAACTGCTATTTATTGATCTCTTTGCCTATCGAGCTGTAGGGAAGGGAGTTTTTTTCTCCGTATTGGAAAATTCTCTGCAAAACTACCAGTATTGGAATATCCATAATCTTGCAAAAAAAGCAGGAAAAAAACATTTTATTGTTTCGAGTTATTAAAACTAACACGAATAATTTTACACTCTTTTTCCTAGGATGAAATGGAAGACATGCTCGAATTGAACAACGAGATTCAAGAGGCGATGGGACGTCAGTATGATACGCCAGACTACGTATGTTTCTTTACCTTCTTAATACAATAAGTTAGGGAAAAAAGTTGTTGATAAACTTTCCGGACATTTGCTTTGTCGTGGGGAAAGCAAACATTATATTTCAATAAATTTCTCTTTACGCCGGTGGTTTGTTGAGTTAGCTCACGAACTCGATTACAGGTGGATGAAGCAGATCTGGAAGCGGAACTAGCAATGCTCTCAGATGAACTAGGGGAAATGGATGCTGGTGGCAGCTATCTCGACGACGCCCTCAACGCCCCGGGGGTTCCCACTGCTGAGCCTTCCAAACCTACCCCAGCAAAGGTCAACCTTCTTTATTTATTTTAGGCTTCAGTAATTATGGAAAAGTTTCAACGGGATTTGTGAGGCCAAATTCCGCCATTCGGTAGTTACGTTACGACTATCTAAATTGACCAGAGTTTCTCCTTTTTGCGGAGGGTTGCTATGGGAGGAGACCTATTGCCGGGCACCGAAATCCGAGCGTAAAAACCGCCGATCTTTAACCCTAATATATCGCAGAAAAAATAGTAGTATCAATCATATTCCATACCGTTATCTAATCGACTTCCCCGTTGTGAGCTGAATGCCCGGATCGATGAGCACCCACTCCGACTGTTTTCTTACTGCTGGGAAAATTCTACTCTTGATCAACTGTTATTTTATAGCTAGTTTGACTCTGGAACGCCCAGATACTGCATAGAGTGCCGTATCAAACCTAGGTTTTGTCAAAATGGCGGCAGATCAAGAGCTGCATTTTCCCGCGGTTAGGAAATTCGCCGCGTTTGGGTTCCCGACAACATACAGTACCGTATATTTTTTAGTTTAATGGGCAATATTGAGCTCTTTCTCCTATTATGGCTCATTGATATGTGTTGAGATTGGATCCTCAAGTGCACGTTTATTATACGTCTATTTTGCATTATATTTGATGTAATAATTGATTGCAGACGGCGGAAGCAGTGGACGTGGACGAGTTCGGCCTCCCTCGCATTCCCGCCTGACCCCTCTCACGACACTCCTCTACTTCCCCGTACTGTCAAATACTTCCCCGTGCGAACCACTGCTTTCAGTGCTATTCTATTTTTACCGCCGATATAACATGCTAATTGTAAGAATAAGCTGGAATACCATCTATTGTACATTTACCGTGTCTGTGCATACATCGCAATGAATAGCTCGCAGGCTTCTCTGCTGTCCATAGCCCCGAGCGATAATGAAGTGCATAGTTAATGAGTGGACTGTTATGGGTGGTGACTGTAGAGTGGTGGAGGAATGGAGGAGTCTCGGGTGTGGGAGTGGTCTCGGTTGGTGGTGGGAGAGGTGGATGGTCCCATTGGCCCTCTCGACTTGTTGTCAAGGGCCCTTCTGGGCGAGGGCTGCCATCCCGACGTCCTCCAACTTCTGAAGAGAGCTTTTGATTGCGCCGATTGAGAGGCACTACAGTAGAATTGAAGAGGGCACTCGCCCCTCGCCTTCTCCCTCTCGTTGCCTTCTAATTGATATCCTCCCTCCATTCTCATCCCCCTCCTACCGTACTCGGGACCTGTTACGAGGACCCTGCGCGAGAAGACAATAGTAATCGAATAGATGGGGTGGCAGTTGGGGGCGTCGTCGTCTGCGTCTCCCCCTCCCCTTTGTCCCTCCCGCCCCCCACCGACAATCGGGCCTAATCGGGGCGGCAAGACAACGGCCACTCATGCAATCAGTGGAAAGCGAGAGGGCTCCTGACAAGATATTGGAGCGGGTCTCTAAGGGTCCTCCCACTCCCATCTCCCTTCCAGTTCCCTCCCCTCCTCCTCTAGATTCCTCCCTCCATTCTCAGTCTTGTATCAGGTGTACTCCAATGAACTTGCCTTGAATTGTCATGAAGTGGAAGCATATGCTACAGAATCAAGAGGAAGACTTGGCCCCCTCTTCCAGGATGTCTTGCTTGAAGTTCTAATGTTCCTTCACGTCTCACCTCCGAAAAAAATACCGTAGTCTCATATCAATCGACCTCTCATGTCCAATAGTCGTGGAGTATCGTCCCTCCTCGACTCCCTCCTCATCTTCGTTCCCTTGGGAGGCAGTCAATTACAGTATCCTCTTCTCCCCCCAGGAACCCCGCCCTCCCTCCCCCCAATATTGGCCCTGTTGCGGTGTGGCACTCGAGAAGTAATCACGATTGTTTAGGTGCTGCCATGGAAGAGGAGAGAGCAGAAGGAGTGGAGGAGAAGGAGGAGAGGAAGGAGGAGGAGGAGGAATCCGACGAGGAGGAGTCGGAGGAGGAGGAGCAGATCGAGGAC
>JACMIG010002844.1:0-13870 GCA_014805385.1 Levipalatum texanum | reverse complement strand
ACGCTTAGTGAAATATACCATACGATAGCATTTTTCAAGCTCTACCAGCTGAACATAGTCACATATGAGAGTCGGAAGGTCCCCGAACCCCTCCTTTAAGGGCTCGGAGATATAAGAAATGGAATTTTTGCCTCTCGATCGATCGAGAAGTTCTTTGGTGCGCAACAATATGTGACATCCGTAATCCAATGAACAAGTTGTCGTATTAGGTTCACCTCCAGACTCACAGGGTTGAAAAAGACTTCACGTGTGATCTTTGCTCAAAGGAATTTTCTTACCGCGTAACACTCCAGGTAATGAACCTTTTTACAATTTGTATACAAATCTCTCCATTTCAGAGGCACGTCAATAACATGCATGCCGACAACAAGTTCAGTGTTTAACACATTGTGCATAATCAATAGTTGTTTGCTTCATAATGATGTTGATAAATGTAGATCATTGAAATTTCCATCTGTTAGATCGTGTTTCCCAGTATCGTTACTTGCAATATTCGATCAATTTACAGCGATTTTCGCGCGAATGTGACTGACAAGTATCTTTTTCTCGCACGTCATCAAGAAATGAGCTGGCATTTTGAGCGTTGTCACAATGATAAAGCTAACAGAGGCACACTTTCTATTCTATGGGTAAGTTCGAATTGAAAAGGATAGATATCCTCCGAATAATATACGATGGGTAATCAAATTCCTCTTTTATCCACCAATAGCATGATGAACAAGTGGATCAATCGTAATAGTTGATGGAGACACCGTTGATGCGGCCGCACTTGGTCTCATCCACCTGCAAATCATAGACCCATTTTTTAGTTATCCGAAAATCCGATATTGTTTGGTCGGAATACGAAAATCACTGACGTCCTGGAACTCGTGGAGAACCGGGGCAGTCCAGCCATTGAACGGTTCGAAATCAGCAAAGTCGGACTTTCCATTCTCCACCGTCCACCTGGAGACAAGAGCAATTCGTTATTCACCTGGCAAATGAATGCATCAATTTGAATGGAAGAGTATTTTTCGAACCTATTCGAAGTACAGCTATTGCTTACCAAAGAGGAACACCGGACTGGGCGGTGTAATCGGCTCCGAAGATCGTCTCGAACGTATCCTGCTGCGCGCCGATTCCGACCTTCTGCAAACAGGCTTTGATATCTGGCCATCTGTCTTGGAATATACGCACCTGTCCCATGGACTTGGCCTTGAAAACCATCAACGACAGAGTGGCGCGGTTAGCATTTAGGTCATTTTTGGGCCAATCGTTAGCTGTAACGATTGAAATTTCTTACTGATATTGATCGCATGTGACTTACAGTCAATATAGATCCACAACATGTCGACCTTGACGTTCTCTGTGAGAAGCTTCGTTATCGCTGCTTCCATCTGCATATTTTCCGCTGATCTCTGATTCATTCTCTATGATGACTCGCCTGGTTGGATCCCGCGGGGCACTCTTCATTCCATGAATTTTTGAAGCACGTCAGAAAGACGCCATCAACTCGCTCGAATCCTGAACTTGTTAATCATCCATAATCAACGGCATCTTGGTTCAAAACGATGAAGACGTATGAACAAAATTGGGCATAAGTATTGTAGACGGAATAAACGTTCCGGACTGTACGCTCATCGCCCTGCGATCTCTCTCCACTGTTCTCTCGTTTCTCTAAACTGTCTGGGCGGTTAGAGAAACGAGTGAACAGTGTAGAGATAGCAGCTGCAAACGGAACGTAAACGGATTTGTCTCCATTACAATAGCTAACCTTGATTTCGGGCATTCTTGATATTGGCGATGCCGCGGGTGTCGAACATGCCGTCCCGATTCCAGGCGCGTCCGATGAAGCCGTTGTGGCCGAGGCCGCGGAGACACGATATATCTTCCGCCTTCAGTTGCTGCAATACAAATGGGATTGACCAGGATGCATATGCTGGCTCGTTTGTCTGTAAGAACGATGCAACATTTCATTATGTGATTCCAAAAACGAGATTTCAAAAAATTATTTTCTAATTCAAATTTTAAAAAAAACTGTTTTTAACGGGTACTGAGTCTTTTAACAATTCTACACTGAAGATTCCTGTATTCCTTACCGTGAAGGGGACCTGGACAGCCGTCGTAGACAAGGCGACGGGCAGAAGGGCGGAGAGGAGGAGGAGGCTGGCACAATGCATGATGTACTGAAGGCGATCGGTGTTGTCACCAATGCCGGCCCATCCAATGCTTCCTCCTTATATACACATGATCTTCACGCAATGCGCTCCCAGAGACGTCTGATAAGAACAGCAAGAGAGCACGCAAAAAGAAGAGGTCCAGGGTCGCCACGTTAGAAGAGTAGGCTAGAGACTCGATTGGGATCTCCACCAACCTCAATCTTCCTCCTTCGCAGATTAGAATGACACCATGCCGGAAGAGACGCGTATTGTTTTCCTGGACCCGAGCTGAATGTGATTCCGGAGTCCAGTGAAAATTTGGGAGGGGCTTGATCTTTTCTGCATCAGATTTGTGTATGTGCTGCGATGATATCAGGCGATGCCTAAACGCAGTAATTACACAGGCGAAATACTCACAAGGATATAACGCTGTAGCATGTCGTCGTCCCATTCTTTGAAAAATCAAACTGAAAAACCGTTTCGAAATGAAATACTGTGTTTGTTTGTGCCTCTGTCGATGATGAGTGATCGCATTAAATGGGCGCATGCCGACAAACATCAGTTGTCAGTTTAGACATTCCCTACAAAAATATCCATGATGTCGTGCAATTATGTATCCATGGTATTCAAAAGTATCCATAGTGTCGTAAAAGATGTCGTGCGATTCTTAGAAACGAAATGCAGGAAAGAAATTGGAGGAAGCTGTCATGATCTCTATCCCAACCAAAAGATTGCCTCTATTCAATCTCCCTCCAACAATGAGAGGGCTGAGTCACGGGACCTGAATCTGTGTCAATCTCTTTTCTAAATACCAAGACCACATCCTGCCCATGGTCTACTTCAAGTGGCTCGACTACATCTTAGTCCCGTTCGGCCTACTTTCATGTGCAATCTATGCCCGCATCGTTCGCGTCATCTGGACGAACAGGATGAGCATCGCTTATAATACGCTGTTCTTCAGGATCACTGCAACTCAGGTCCTGCACATTCTTCATGAAATGTTGATTTTTCAAAAGCGAATAGTCACATGATAAGATGCACTCGATAATGATTTAGGTTGAACTAGGGAATTTACTTCGAAGTAAGGTTTCAGGCTCTGTTCGGAATACCTTACATGGTCTATTTCCTTGGAAGTAATCTACCAAAGGATATCGAAGCTCTGAATTTTATGCTGCCTTTCATGAATGAAAATCGGATATCTCAATTGCTGTACAGCCTGATGCTCTACAGTCTGACTGGAGAGGTGGGGCATTTCTATTAATTGTATTTTTAAAAAAAAGGAAATTATTTGAAGGTGATCGGAATAACGCTAATAGCCATTAATCGCTTCATGCTTGTCTGCTTCCCTTTGCATATCTATACAAAAGTGATCCTTTTCTCAATGTTTTTCCTCCAATCACGATTCAGAAGCTCGAAAGCCTTCCGTGGTGGAAGCTCGTGATTCTTCATGCATTTTTCCCAGCACTTTTCGGAATTGTCGTTTTCGTCTTTCAGACGCCTTCAGAATATCTTCACACGGACTTGATCGGAACCTTTGTTCGCTTCACGGACCCAAAAGACTCCTTTGTGAGCGTCTTGAAAATAATCAAAAAAATGTATTGCCATCAGGCCAATGTCTTTATCGGATCCATCGAATGTCTTGGATGCGCATTCTTCTGTGCAATTTTGTATTTAATGATATTTTTAACTGCGCAAAAAGTACGTCAATTTTCAACGTACATACATATCTCGTGCGAATTATTTGCAGGATGATAAGGAATTCCAAACGCGAGCGAGCAATAATTCTCGCCTCTTTCGTTCTGTTCGTGGCCCTCAGTAATGCTGCTGTATACTTCATTCTCATCAACATCTTCGAGTTGATGGAAGTAGAAGTATCCCTCGATGCAGTTGTCACAAGCCATGGCCAGCAGGCACAGAGCTTGTACTTCCTCCGAGAGAACTACGTATTCTTCGCCTACCCGCTATCGGTCATGAATCCGTGGAGCACGTTCATTCTCATTGGTGAGCAGCAAATTACAACCTATCTAAATACTTTTCAATTTTGCACTCATGTGCTTCCTTGTATATTAAGAGAGAATAGACTGAATTTGAAAATTTTTTGGGGCTCATAAAGACCATCGAAACGTGAACACTGACATATGTATCCCCTGAACGTGTGATCTCAAGCTACTTTGGCTTATTGAAATGATGAAAATTTTCATCAAAGTTTTTCAATGCGTCACCGGACAGCGCCTTCTGATATTTTGATAGCTCCAACACTTCCTTTGAACGCGCGCACTAAATCAGGAGCTCAGGAGCTCACGCGAAGCCGCTAAATTTTATATTTTTCTGGATGCAATCAGCGAAACAACATGTGTCATAGCTTGTCAGGTGACGGGTGCAAAGGAACTTACTTGAAAGCTTACCTGAACTTGTTTTCACGAAGTTGAACTTGCATCAAAGTCAGTTAGGTGCGGGGGTGATACTATGAATCATAGTATCATGAATCATAGCATCTTAGTATAAATCATAGTATAGTCTATGATGCTTCCCGCTTTGAAAAGGCGAATATCCGTGTGACATTTTTCACCGTAGCATTATCATAGAACTGTCGGCATGCGAGGTTGTAAGATCAAAAGACTACCCAGGTTTTCATGAAAGAGAAAAATAACTAGTAACACAATTTGACTCCAACTACAACTACAATGACAATACGAATGGCGCTCAGATCCAGCCAATGACGCTAACTGCATCCACTCTGGAATCCAGTTCCGTTCCTCGGAACTAGCGTTATCTGGCGTATGCTTCACCCCCATGCTCCTCTCGATTTCACACCACGTCCATTTCCCGCCAATTGCGTTGGGTTTTGCCTCTGTTCCGAAGTTATACTACATCAAACAGAAAATAAAATGAATAACTTTTATATCAATTACGCGCAGTGGCGGCGAAGCCGCCACTGCGCCATTTAGGTTCATCTGCACAAGATTGAGTCTTCCTACATAGATGGACGTCGAAGAAAGAAGATTCCACACCAAAACGACCCCTTGACCTATTCAAGGACGTATCCAACGATATCAATTACTTACTGCTTTATCATTCGCATCTCTTTATCTTATTGTGACTCATACGGCACTTCGAATCGACAAACAGTAAGAAACAGACCGTCGTCGCCATGGCAAGAATACAAAGATGCACAATGAGGTGAGATATTTCTTCTTCTGCATATTCAAATTTCAGTAACCGGTCGAAGCCTATAGTGGTGGTGCCAAAGCTGTTCCGTTTGCACCTGCTCTCTCCACTGTTCTATCGTTTCTCTAACCGCCCAGGCAGGTTAGAGAAACGAGAGAACAGTGGAGAGAGAGAGTAGATGCAAACGGAACGCAAACGGAACAGCTTTGGCACCACCACAATTCTCACCTAATAGTCGCTGATATTCAAACTGTGTCGAATGGAAATGCTTTCGGACTGCTCCATAATATGTTTCGGAGGATTTGATCTTTTGGGCACGCTCATGAAAACGCTGTGATCATGCATGGAAGTGCAAAATGACGGGGCGCTCCAAATTCTGATGTGATGTGGGCGTGCGCGATGTGTAGTTCGAGTCATCTTCATGCACAATCGGCATGCTGACATAAAGGGTCATGAAATGTCCCTCTGAAGGTTGTTGGGAGAGGAGAGAGGAGGATCGGCCGCAACACTCTATTGCATTGAGGTGGTGGAAGGGAGGGAAGGTGGTACCAACCTCTATGGGAATTCTCCTGCCAGTCGACAAAGTTCAACGAAGGCGACAATGTGGATGGAGGCGAAAACTGCGTAGAAACCCGTCATGAAGTAAGTGTAGATGCCTGCAGTGGACGAGTCCCTCGACCTACTCCACGGATTCTCACGGTAGGAGTAGACCAGATACACGTCCATGAGGTCCAAGTAGAGTGTACACGCGAACGCCGCCAATGTGAAGATAGTGAAGAGGAACTCAAGTGCACGAGTAGGAGGGGACAAGGGGACTATTGTGCCGCACCACACAACTTCTAAAAGACTTGCGCTCGTTAGCAGACAGTTCCGTTTGTATCTTTCGGGAGAAAAGGTATCAAAGGCTGAAATTTGTCATGCTAGTTGACCCAAGATTCTAACTGATGTATGCAAAAAATCAGCCGAAAATTCCTTATTAGCGCTGAGATAAGGGAGGCGGAATTTTCGCGAGCGGAACGGGAAATTAGAAGTTCTGTGGTGCGGCACCATACCTCGTAGAACATGAAGGAGTACAGGAAGGGGAGGCTCCTCTTCTTCAGGCTGAGGGCGAATAGACCATAGCTGGTGAGGACGACAGCTGCGACGAGTAAGCCCCAGAGAAAGCCTGCATGGGGAGGCCTTCGATATTCCCTCCATCCGCATTCACTCACCAACGAATGTGAAGCCTGTGGCCAAGTCAGCGGGGAGGCATATGATCATAGCGATGAGAAGTGCACGGCGGCCATGGATTGGATGTGAAGGGGGTAGGAATGCAAACATCGCGGGTGATCACGAACGAATGAATCATGCACACTTATTATCGAGGCCGTGGCAGCAGATAAGAAGAAAGGTCATGAGATGATCCGTCTGGTCTTCCTCACACTCTTCTGGACAATGCCCTCCATTGATGACTAGAACATTGTCATCTCCTTGAGCCAGACTCTCTGCAAAAAGTGTCATGTTATCTGCCCTTGAAATTACCACTGCTTTTCCAAGGCTCGCACGCTGCATTCTACTCTGTAACTTTTTCCGAAACGGAGTAGAACGCAGGCACATTATCCGCATTGTGGGGGTGATCAAGGTACATTATCTATAAACCAGATGTCCGCAGCCGCCTACGGCGGCTGCGTCTAGCTGGCAAAGCTGAAGGGCATAGTTTAGAGCTCACGATATCTAAATGAAACCTTACTCCACCTCCACGGCCCCATCCCCTTTTCCTTCCCTTTATGCTTCTTCCTCACATCGCCCGCGGTTTTGTCCCGCGCTGGCGGGTAGCAGAATCAGCAGCTCGCTGCGCTAGCGGTTTTTCGAGCGCTGGCGGCTAGCAGGATCAGCCCTTCACTGCGCTCGCGGCTTTTTCGAGCGCTGGCGGCTGGCAGGATCAGCCGCTCGATACGCTCGCGGCTTTTTCTAGACAACGCCTTTTATATAGTAGTAGATCCAGCTCTCAAATCCAGTATTGGTATTGATTCAGAATTCACATTTTCATTGGATTCTCTTCGATGGCGACCAACTGCGTTCGCTCATCATCCAGGTATTCACCTGGAGGAATTTGCGATACACATATATAGTTTGCAAAGCCTAGTTTATACGAGAATGGGACTGAAATTGCCAGCAATTAAAATTACATCACTTCAGGACGAATTCATCCTGCAGGTGGATCTCATTGTGTCCTTCAAAAATACCGACTTCCGGTTCTCCGATGACGTATGTACATTCAATTCAAGAGGCGATAATTCCTTCATTACAGACGGCACAGCGGTTGAAAGAGGGTTCTTATCGAGATCTACGAAAACTCAAGGCAGGCGGTTTCTCGGGCGAAATGAAGAATTATGCCCTCGAAAATGTGGCCGGGAATATGAATAGCCTCATAAAGGTACCCCTTTCCTCCCATGTTATTTCAAACGAAACTTAAGACGAGGAGTGGGCTGAGATCCTGAAGAACAACACCGGCCTCGTCAATGAGGTGCTCATGGCGGTTGTGAAAGAGAAGACATCAGGAATGCCTATGTTCTTCTGAGGTAGTTGTAGCTTTGTGCGGCATTTGAAAATGGGCCCTTGATTCCATTGCCTCGTCTCCCCTCAACTTCAACCTTTCGTGAACTCGCCCTTCCTGAACCATTGACAACAACTTCTCGTAATTGCCGCCCACGTTCTTTTTCAGCTATTCCTGAGACTTCTTACTTCAATTTTTTTGCAAATTCCGGAAAATATTGCCCGTATTTATCCATTGTTTTGCCACCCTCCGATATCCCTTTCTAAAACCCCAATTGAAATATCGCCTAATTTTCCCGCTTCTTCGCCGCTTTGCAGCTCTGTTAGCAACGTATCAACATAAATTAGGTTTTGAACATTTACTTTTCCTATGTTCTTTCCGCTTTCCTGCTTCATAAGAACCGTTCCCATGCCGATGAGTCGAACGAATTTCCACAATCTGCTAAACAAAGTGTATGCCAAGTATACAATGCATCCAATAAAATCTGATCTGCTGAAAGAGAGCCCTGCTACACCAGGGTAGTGCAATGAGAGAGTTACATACAGTAGGCCCGCTCCGTAAGCAGTAAATTATTGATCACAGATGTCCGTTTGCCTGCCTGTTCCTTTCCGAGTCCCTTATTCTTCTCTCACTGACTCTCGTGCGCTCTTTATTTTATCTGTCCGTCTTTCCCTTTCAGGCGAATGTTATCACTCATTATTCTCTGCTTCTTCGCCATGTTTACAAGTGCCCTGGGGAGGAAGACTACAGCTAACCGACCCATTGTCATCTGGCCAAGGGCAAGTCCGACAATTGATGAATGAGTCGCACCCTCGACCACGTGGTGACCCAGCGTGGTTCGTCTTGAGTTGACCTCTTCCTGCCCTTTCGTCACAGGCGTCCCTTCCTTCGTTAGGACAACACATGAGCTATCATTGCCGATGAACCATCAATTTTCAGTGTTGATCGTATCCGCGTTGCTACCCCGTGCCTGTTCGAGATTCTGCTGCTGCAGATGCCCCGCCCTCCATTCCTGTGAGCGACGCAGTGGTACACAGGCATCTTCTGAAGAAATCATAGTTTAATCCCTTCGAACTCGAGCAAGGGACACTTATCGAGTCCCCTGCGGAATGAGACGCGTAAATAACTATGACTGTGGGACATCTGTGGCCATGAAGATTTAATAAAAATGAGATCAGAAACCGGGTACAGCAGGACAGAGAAGGAAGAGATCGAGGGCGAACAAAATGGAAAAAGACAAACTCTGTGTGGAAGGCCCCTGCTCTCTGAGAGAGGTAAAAATTGTTATACAAGGACACGTCTCAAAAGGCTGAAGAAGAAGCGGTAGCTGCTTTTCTCGTCCCCGTCATAATCTCGACCAAGGAAGGAAGAGCAACGGCGTCTTTATTGCCTCTCCGTTGAGCGACCGAGAGGGAGAAAGGGATGAACGCAGTATACATCTCCTTTCTTTCCCTCCTCTCAATGTTTGAGGGCGAACGGCTGATGGGGACTGTACAAAATACAAGTGGGGAATCGGAGAGGCCATCACCGATGCCATGAACACTCGCCCGCGGCTATAGTCTTGCTATGAAGGTCTGTACGATATGAAGTATTGGAATGTCCTGGATGATATAAAGCAATTGCTCTTTATTATGGGACCAGCGGCGCAACAAAAAACTTCGACTGGAGTCGGAAATAAGGGAACTAAATAGGAGAAACGATTCAGAGAATTGAAATGTCTTGAAATGATGTGGAGCATCGGATTTCAATGCATTTCTACTTTTGACGTCGTTGATGCTCTTCCAGGCCCCTGTCGAACTCTTCAAGTCGTCCCTCACGTGCGAGGGCCTCCCGAACACTGGCCACGTCCAATAGACTGCCTTGGAGTGAGCCCATCCTCCGCTCTTCTCCGCCTTCGTTCGACTGTCGTCCTCGTAGCCTTTCGTAATCCTCCTCTCGTACATTGCCCTCTGGGGATGGCAAAATTGGCATCGGTGGTTGAGTGGAACGCAGAATTTCTTCGACACTCCATCCTGAACCTTGATATATTTGCTTCTAGAACATCATCGTCGTACCTCTTCTGCCGTGGTGCATGAGGAGGCAGCGAAGGAATCCGCCCGGCCGGCATAGTATGCCATGGCCAATTCTGGCGTCCACGTGGACAAGGCCGACGACTGTGGAGAACAGCGAAGATGGTTCGCCATTCTCGTTGGTCCCCAGCACATATGCCGTTGCCCAGATCTAAAAAAAAGTTGTTTCTTCTGTTGTGGGTTCCGATCCTTTAATTCTAGCCACTCTCACGAATTGAATAATAGTGGAAGTAGAGTCGCCATCTACTCGGAGAATAAATGTAATGTCTTTTCTCATCTCAGCATTATGTGTTTGTTCTTCTCTTACGGTCTCTCTGGCTAGGGACTGCGAGGAAAGATTCGCACCAAGTGGAAACGCCAAATCAGACTCCGGATATCTAAATACCCACCATGATCCCTTTCCTGGTACAGCGAATCTCCAGGTCTACCGGCAACGGAATCGGCGACATGTCGAGCTCGCTGATAAGTAGTCGGGGGCTTCCATCTAGGTGACGATCACCAGTCACCAATGCGCGATAGAGTTGTCCTTTTCGCAACTGCTCGTTGCCCAAAATTGCCCGCTGAATAGTGTTAATCACTGTGATGTGATTTTGCATTTCATACGTTAGTCAGCATGGCATTTCCGAACTGCCCGTTGTATGGAGAAGAGGCGAAGGCGAATTTGCCTTGTCTGTCGATAGTTGTAAAGAGCACCTGGCAAGTCATCCTAGAAAGCGAATAATGGTTAGGCTCACGGTTGTCTCTTTCCTCTCGTACTCGGCGATGGAAGGAGGAATGGCGGAAAGGCATGCCGTCTTCTCAATCTCTTCTCTCATTCGGCTCTCAAGGTCCTCAACGACGTCCCCATCCCTGGGATCTTGCTGGCTGATGGAAGCTTTGATCCTCTGGTCATAGATAAACCATGATCCGTTGCGTTCTCTTAATTAACACATGTGCTATATCTTAGAACTTGTTCACATTTCAGCGTAGATCAGGAAGGCCCTTCCCTTTGTGTTCTCGGGAAGGCGGAATCTTCTCGACAGTGGAACGAATCCATGGAAGGCAGAGAACGCATAGAGAGAATCATCGTCTGTTCCATCGGGGGGACGGGGAACGTCGAGGAGGACCCAGTCACGAACCTTCAAATGATTCTTTTATCTCAGGGTATTGTTGCTGTTCTAAACACGACAAACTTTCCATTCACAAATGTACGAAGTTTGGCCATCGGACGCGTTTGAAAGTGAAATAAAACACAGCTCAAGTACTAACGGCAATGGCGTTTTCCCTGACGAGAACCTTCAGAAGCTGACGCTCACAAAATGTGATGTGTTCGAGCTGGCCCGCCTCGCTCACCATGACAATTGAACATCATTGAATTGTAGATGCTTTCTCCTACCGTATCACGACCCAATCTCCTCTTCTCACATCGGCTGGAAGATCGCGAGTATCGTTCATAATGATGCGTTGGCTGGTATAGGACCAAATCTGAAAGTCGGATGGCGCTGTGGATTTGAGATCACTTACCTGACATGCATCCCTACTCATTTCAATTACCAGTCCAACTGACATTGCCAGCAAACGACACTGCGCTGAAAAAATCTACATTCAATGATATATTCCAATGTACACTGTGGCATAAGGGACAATTGAAGCAGAATGTGGCTCAATGGTTGCGGGGAACATTAATAAAACGCAAAAAAACGATCGCGAAGGAAGAAGAGGGAGGAGGAGCGCGATCGTCAACGAATGGAATTCCCCCGTGTTGGTCCCGAGTCGTCCTTCTATTATGATATGATCGGTAGGAATGAAAGTTGTGAAACACAAGATGAGGTGATGGTCATATTTTCCCTTGAAAGCGACCTGATCGTTCAGGTATATATAATACTAACAAAGCGATGCGAAGAAATTGAATGCTCATTCAGTGGCGTTGCATTCCAATCACGGATCGACAGAGTGAATTATCGCAGACTTCAACACTTCCGTGAATGCGGAGATGCTTCTGCGGCAGAATGAATCAGAACTGATTCGACCTTTTCTCCTTTTAGGTATAGTTGAATGTAGCAAATGTACCTGGTTGTTTACGTGAGAGTGCTGTCGCCTCGAGAGTATTCAGTGTATGTAGCAAATGTACCTGGTTTAACGTGAGAGTTCTGTCGCCTCGAGAGTATTCTGTAGTCTCGAATTGGTGCCGAGTGTGCATGTGAGTTACCCAGCTCATCTTATGTTTTGGAGGATCATTTCGATTTGCGGCAGTAAACGGGACCTTAGAGTCCGGCTCCCAAAATAATAGCTCGGGATGTCGAATTAGTCCGCTGCGCACTCTGCCTTGTCACTCTGTACTCTGTTCAGTCCCCGAACCCCCTGCCCACCCTCTATCCCAATCCACCTTCGATCGACCGCTTTGTCCCTGATAACTCTATTTCTTTGTCAAGTATTTCCACAAAAAAGTACAATGGACCACCCCCGGGACGAGCTCAGCGACCTCTTCCAAGTTTGGGACCACCTCCGCGACGAGCTCTGTGACGACCTCCAGGATCATGTCTGCGACGTCTGAGGACCTTTGTAATTTCAAAGGACCCTTATACTTTTAAAGGACCTTTATAATGTCTAAGGACCCTTATAGTCGAATAGAGCCGTACCAGCTGCACGTAAACTCCCTCTCAGGGGCCTCCCCCATGAGGTAAAAACGGCAGAGATAAAGGCGTGGAGGAGACCTGAAACTGTTAGAGAGAAGAGAGAGAAGGGAACTGAGAGAGGGAAGGCAGACAACGAGAGAGAGGGGGAGAGGGAGGGGAGAGGTAATCACCCACTCTCTCTCGAGCCAAGAGGGATACAGTAACCAACCGCATGAACTTCATAAATCTGCAGCATCGCTCATGGGCGGGAGTATACGATTGGACGACGACGCCTTCCCCCACTACTGACAGCCGAAATAGTGACCTAATCGTAAACAGTCCACAAGTACAGATGGGCTCAAACAGTGAGCACCATCAACTCATCTCAGCTGTGTTACCAACGGTGTGAATCTAGTACTGATTGTGAGAAAACAGCTCGTACCCTTGTCCTATTTTGAGTACCTTCCCTCAAACGAGTCTTCCCCCCTCCGTACCCTGGCACGGCCTCCACCGAGGGAGGAATGGGCTGAATGGGATTCCATTGTTTCGCGTAGAACTGTAAGCGCGCAAGGGTTGCAGAAAAAAAATCCCCTCCACCGAGGGACAAATGGGTTGAATGGCAGACAATAAATTGCGACATCCCCCTCCTCTATAAGAGTGTCCAAACAAAATTTAGCGGTGACTTGGGAAAAGGCCCGTTTTGCCTATTTTGTGATTTCTGTGCCAAAATTGGCACAAAAATCCATGGGATTTCTAATACGCGGGAGGTAAAGTGCAACCACACTCGGCACTGAAATCCCAAAAAAGGCCTTTTTGCCTTAAAAAAGGTCTGATTCGAGCCTTATAGTTCAAGCGCACAGAGGATCTCTGTAAAGGGTTTTCCGAAACAAGTACAAATCAAAGGAAGTAGAGATGCTTTATAGAGAAGGAAGACACGGAGGAAGGAGCTATGTTGTTGTGGAATGAGGGAGGCGAAAGTGGGAGGGGATTCCCGCACTGTTTGTTTACATAAGAGTGCTCTCGCCTCGAGAGTATACCGTACGCTCCAATTGGTGCCGAGTGTACATGGGAGCACTGCAGATACCCGGCCATCGGACGATATTTCGAGAGGCGGTAACGTGGAAAAGAGCGGAAGCGTGAATTCCGTGCACCCTCGGTGCTTATCATATGCGCTAAACGGCGGCGGTTCCCAAAAAATAGCTCGAGCTGTCGCATTATTCCTTTCTTCATGAAGCTTTGTTCGTTACAACCCAGTCCCATTTTATCTGGACCATTCAAAAAAGTCATCGCGAATGGGGGTGACCCCTGCACTGTCCCTCAGCGCTCTGTGCGGTCTGTTCGCAGCCTCCGCCGTCCCGTAGCAAC
>JACMIG010002843.1:0-13891 GCA_014805385.1 Levipalatum texanum | reverse complement strand
TGAACTTTTCGCTATGTTTTTGCGTCATCCACAATCGGTCCGAACCCATTCTCATGCTCAGATTGGCCACTCCAAACCATCGTGGCAGGGACCCTTTAATCACTCGATGAATGGAAGGGAGAAGAACGACTCTCCCGTCTCTCTGCCCCATAGCCTCCCATTGCTCACAGGCTATCAATCTGCCCTATGACTGTACTGCTCGCGGCGCCTGTCTTGTTTGGCTATTCTCCACCTATTTATCCAATATATTGTCGAGAGCCACGGGAGGTGTCTTATTCCCACGCTCGCCTATATTTTACACGTCTGTGTGAAATACAGATTAATCTGGTCCTGCGATAATGTGACACTCTGTTCTCGCTCCCTTGGCCACTGTCTCTCCCGTAGTGTCTGACCACCTGGTTCCCGACAATACAATCTCCTCCCCCCTCCAGATCGACTACCCGGACGTGCAGCGAATCTCGGTGGGGGCGACGGTGACGGCGACGACGAGTTCCGTCCACGGGCAGCTCCCTCCCCTCCCGCACCACGCACTCAAGAGAGTCGGTGGAGGAAGTCATCCATCACTCGAAGGTTGGTTTTCCCTGAAAGATGAAGATTGTTAATTGTCGAAGTTCCAAGGTCTCGCACCTTGCTCAAAGTCTTTATCCTGTCCTGACAACGAAAACCGATAAAAAGAAGTTATACGATCCGGATGCAGCTCATTTCCGCGTTCTAACAATAAACTGTCTGTTCTCTCTCCACTGTTTCACGTTTATCTCAATATTCTTCCGGTTTGAGATGGTGAAACAAGATTTGTGCGAACCACCTCAGACTTCCAAAATAACCGATACATTCCTCAGGGATGTCCGGTCCTCCGCCCGTTCCTCCGCGACCGGCGCGCATTGCCATTCATCCTCAACCGCCTCCTCCACTCCCTCCAGCACGACCGCCACCTCGTGGACTGCCCAGGAGCTACCAGGTATTATCGATCGATAGTAATTAATTTAATTAATAACTGATACCAGGTCGACTTCCCGGTGGACGTTCCCTCGACGAGCTTCACTACCGTGGCGAGTATCGGAGGAGTGGGCGACAACCATAGGAGTCAAGTCTTCGTCAACGGCGTCATTACTCCTCCCGCTTCCGAGAGAGGAGGAACGACTGGAGGAGCAGTCGCCGCCAACGACGACGAGTCCACGCTCGTTAGGGTAAGGGGGGTTCATATTGTCAGCTACATAAACGATGCGGAGAATACCCCGTTCTTTTCTGTGGATTGTGAGGACCACCCACGGCGCTATGCTCCGTGTAAAAAGGACAGCTTCAACGCAGTTTTAAAGATACAAACTGCTTTATTCAGGTAAAGCATCGTCGGGAGAAGTCGAACTCGATCGGCGGCAGCTCTCAAACTGCAGGGCAACGAGCGATGCGAGTGCGGAGGTGAGTAGGGAGTTTGCTGCTGTAAATTATCAATTTTCCACGATCCGTAAACTCTGACGGGGGTTTATTATTGCGCGCGTGATGAGTGACGGAGAGAGAGGAAGAAGAAGAGAGAAGGCGGAACAATGGAATGGCCGAACAGAAACAGCTGCTTGGTGAGAAGAGGATTCTCCCCTTCTTCCAGAAGAGTGAACACGAAAGGCATCCAGGATGTTTGTTATTTTACCCCCATGCCCCTGGAGTGCATTAGGCTGATTGCCCTTCTCCCTCTTGATGCATCGCTTATCCCCTCCGAATGGAATGTATCTAGTTCTCTGAAAGTAGCCATCGTCACTCACCTCCTTTGGCCAATACCCGTGAACGTGCCAAACAGCTCTCGCCCTTCATTGCTCCCCGTATTTTATGGAGATTGAACGAGAGTAAAAGGCAGACCATCCTCCATTGCCCTCGGTGTCGAATCTCCGTTCCCCTGGGCGTGCTTCTCCCTTCTCTTCTTCTTCTCTCCCCTGACTCATAGGCCACCGGCCCCTTCCCCTTCGCCCCCTCTCGATTGCTATCCATGCGAGGCCTCGGAGATATTGTTGGAATAGGCTTCGGAGCTGTTGGATTCTACCATGCTACTAGGTTGGAATTGTCTTGGGAGAAAGTCGTCGTGGAATAGTCTCGAGCGAATATTATCGAAGTCCCAAACGCTTTTCTCTCTCCTTTGGTCTCTCTTGCCTGGATCGACTCGAGAAATTGGAAAGGGTAAATCACCAACTTGCGCGATCATAAAGGATGAACCCAGTAACGAGAACCACATCCCCGACCCCTCGTTACTGCGTTTATCTCATAGGAACTACTCAAGCATTAGATTACAGTTTTTTCATAATACTTGAATAAATGTACCGCTTTGAGTACGGCGTCCTCCTCAACGACGGAAGACGCTCCCTCCTCCTCCCACGGGGCGGGGACGATGGACAGCGAGGACGAGGACGAGGAGAGCTGTCCCAGCCACGACTCCTTTGTCGAGCTCAAGGACTCCGTCCGTGAGTGCCTCGAAAAGGAGCCCGGGATGAGGAATGGAGACGACCTCGCCGTGCTACTGGTAGGCGACTGTTGGACTCCCGAAGAACCCCCTCCGATTCCAGGACTTCATGCAACACATGTCGGCATTCGCCTCCCTCCCCATGTCCATCAAGCGGCAGTTATGCTTGAAAATGGTAAGAATACATTATTGTCGCGAGCCAGTCCAATCCATCTCCAGGTCTTTGCTGTCGTCAATGAAGCCGGAACGATTGTCATGCAGAACGGAGAGAGACTCGATGCATGGTTCGTTTAATTATCGATTTATAAAAAAAATCAATATTCAGGTCGGTGATCGTGAACGGGCAGGTGGAAGTGGTGAAGCCGAACGGCGAGCGGGTGGAGTACAAGCTCGGGGACTGGTTTGGATGCGAGGCTTCCTCCTCTCCCCAGTACCACGTCGGTGACATGAGAACCGTCGTCGACGACTGCGAGTTCGTCCTCGTCGAACACAAGGACTACTACTCCATCATGAGCACACTCGCGGAGCACATCGAGAAGGATCGGGATGTAAACACCGGAGAGGTAAATATTGTCGAGAACCAGGACTGGGATTTAGCGAACCTTCCCGAGAGAAAGAGGGCGGAATTGTTGCCAGCGGACTCAAAAATTGAAATCCTGTTTCAGATCGTCTCAGAGACGGAGAAGCGGACGGTGGGCAACCAGGTCGGCCTCGTGCTCATCAAGGGAAAGCCCGACAAGCTCGTGGCCCACCTCGTCGACGACCGCGACTCCTCCATCGATCCCCACTACGTCGACGACTTCCTCCTCACCTACAGGTATTATAAATATTTCTAAAATACATCAATAAATCAATCAATATGCCCCCTTGCAGAGTCTTCATCCACAATTCGTGCAGTATCTTCGAGAGGCTGATGATGTGGTTCGCGGAGCAGCAGTACAGGGATCGAGTGGCGAGGATCGTCCTCCTCTGGGTCAACAACCACCACAACGACTTCGAGACCAGCGACGAAATGACACGGTAGATCAAGAGTATATAGTTCAACGTTCCGGAATTTGCGTAGTTTTATAAGCCCATACTAGCATCGCAAAATTGTGGTTTTTGAGGCTGTCGGGACTTCGACAATCACTAACCTCCCCCTTGCAGGCTCCTGACTCGATTCGAGGCCGCCCTCGAGAGGGACGGCATGCACTCGCAGCAGTCCCTTCTCAACATCGCCTGCTCCGTCAAGGCCCGTCCGAGGGAAATGACGTTGAGTCGACAGAAGGTATGACGCATTTTTAGTATTGTCAGGGACAAAATCGATGTGGAGCTTGTGATGGTCTTCCGCTTTATCCTCAATAAAAATAAGCCCAATTATTATCTTCCCCTGCAGGACGACTCTCTCCCCTTCGTGATGGTGGGAGGGAAGGAGGTCGGGACGGGAATCTTCGTCTCCCACGTCGACACCGACAGCACGGCTGAGAAGGCGGGAATTCGAAGGGGAGACGAGGTGCTCGAGGTCAACGGCCTCAGCATCAAGTACGCCACTCTCGCGAGGGCCAATGAACTCGCGAGGAGCAGTCTACAGCTGAGACTACTCATCAAGAGCAATGTTCTCGGCTTCAAGGTGAGTAAAATAAATAATACTTTAATGAACTCTCATCTTAGGAACTCGTGGCCCGGAATGCCCCCGAGTCGGTAATCTCCTCGGTAGCAGCGGCCAAGGCACGCACGAAGGCAGTCGTCACCGCACTCTCCCATCCACGGTGGGAGAAACAATCGATATTCTTACCATTATTGATTAATTTTCAGAGGTTCTATGCCGAACGTGAAGCCTCTTGGAGGCACCTCCAAAGCGACAACGATGAAGGCCAACGGAGGCGGCGTCATGGACAAGCTCATGACAATGCTCAAGTCGACCAAGATCGAGGGTGGAATCGACGAGACCGACGAAAGGGCCGGGAGCCTTGGAAACGAGCTTCGAGCCTCGCGATCGAACCCGGATCTCGCCAACTCGATTGCTCATTATTACGGACCAGTCAGGAGCGACTCCCCCGAACACGTGCTCAAGGTGAGATATTTATTTTGAGGGAAATAACTTTGCGGAGGAGATGCCGTTCGGCCCTCTGAGAAACACTAGGTTACGAACTGATAATACTCTCACGTCGAGCCTAGATGCTGTATTTTCCTTTTCATTATTGTCCCCTATAATTACTGTTTTGTAATTTCTAACGCCGTCCACTGCAGATCTACCGTGCCGACCAGACCTTCAAGTACCTCCCCGTTTACAAAGAGACGACGGCCCAGAACGTCGTGCAACTGGCTCTCCAAGAGTTCGGAATGACAGCCGAGGGCTCCCTCGAGTGGTCCCTCTGCGAGACGAGTGTCACTTCGGAGAAGGTCATCAAGCAGAGGAGACTCCCACCGCAGATGGAGAACCTCGCCGAGAGGATTCCATTGAATAGCAGGTATTGTCGAGAACCAAAAATATATTGTCGGGTACCCGGAACATCGTTATTCCTATGCCCGATTAGTGTTACTAAAGTATATTACGTGCACACTCGGGATATTTCCGTCTTCCAACCCCGTTGCAATGGTCGATTGAATCACACAAAGCATAAGAAGAGGAAAATCAAGGATGCATGCAGTCTGCCACTGGTACTGTACGGGTGTTGGAATTAGAGCATTTCGGGTGCCGTACAATATTGTCGAGAACCCAAATGGTTCTGAGACTTCGATAATGCCTTCCCCTCCAGGTACTACCTCAAGAACAACTCGCGCTCGGATCCCCTCGTCCCTGATGAACTTGCCCCTGAACTCCTGAAGGAGGCCCAGTGCCAGTTCCTCGACCTCGATGCCCACGTCGTCGCCTGCCAACTCACACTGCAGGTATGGGTTTTTAAAAAAAAACTCGGCGGAAAGCCGTTGCGGAATCTGATAGGGCAAGCGCAGTAGATAAATCTTTACTACGTTTAGCACTAGAATTGCCGGCGTTTTCTCCTCGAGTACTTTATCCAAACTGACTTGCAGGACTTCTCCGTCTTCTCCTCCATCGAGCCGACGGAGTACGTCGACAATCTCTTCCAGCTCGAGAGCAGGTGAGGCTCTCCCTATCAGATGAACAGAAACGAGGAGCGAAGTTCCACTCATTTCATGCCTGAACGATATCTGAAACCCACCACTTCAGATACGGATGGGCTCGTCTGACTGAGTTCGAAAATCTGTTCAATCGCGAGATGTGGTGGGTGTGCAGTGAGGTCTGCAGCGAGAGGAGCTCCGCCCGCAGAGGACGACTCATCAAGAAGTTTATCAAAGTCGCCAGGTTTGTTCCCATCCTCCACATCCGATTCCTCCCGTTATCTACCTCCTTTCCATCTCCTCCCCTCCTTCTCCCCTCCTCCTTCTCTACTCCTCCACCTCCTCATTCACAGCTTATCCCCTCATTCTCCTCCTCCCCTTCAAAAACCTCCCTTCCAGATTCTGCCGCGATCTCCGCAACTTCAACTCGATGTTCGCCATCTACAGTGGACTGCAGAAGCCGGCAGTGAAGCGACTCGTCGACAGCTGGAGCCGCGTACCGAGGTCAGTCCTAGATCCTCTAATTTATCGTTCCGCCCCATCCTGCAATTAGCAAATGTTCCTTTTAGCAAGTGCCACCGTTGGCTGCACGAGATCGAGGCCCTCATGGATCCTTCCCGTAACATGAGCCGATACCGCGGTCACCTCTCCGCAGCCGCTATCGACCCTCCCGCCATACCCATCTACCCCGTCTTTAGAAAGGTACTATTTATCGTTCCAAGCGCATACTCCCAATTCCCCCCTGTTGGAACTAATCCGTTTCAATTGTTCCGCGATAATACACCCACTTCCGCCCTGCAGGATCTGACGTTCATGCACGAGGGCAACCCGACGTACACCGACAAGCTCGTGAACTTTGACAAGCTTCGTCGGATAGCGAGGGCAGTGAGGGGAGTCGGCAAGCTGAGTTCGTCGCCCTACGAGATTGGAGCCATGGCCGAGAGGGTCAGTATAATGTGAAAACGTTTAATTTTTATAATAGATATTTAATTATTATAATCGATATTCCAGTCCGGTGGCACGCTCAACGACGCCCTCCTCCACATGAACACGTGGGACAAGGAACACGGAGGAGCGGCCGTGGCCACGATGAGAAAAGCAGCGAGGGGAGGGACTCAGCCGAGGAAGAAGGTCCGCCCTTTATCATCAGTAATCACAGGGACAATCGGGGGGCAAGCCAATCGATGTTCAGTTCACGATAGGATCCGGCGGGGGTACGGTAGGGGGCTCAGATGACTCGCGTGTATCCCGGGTGGGTGTACTGCGCATCCACGATCTGTAAAGATAATATGTTGTTCCGCGAGAAGCCCATTCCGCTGTGTTAACTGCAGTAGCGCACCTTCTCGAGAGCCTTGATGAGGTTGAGGGCCTTGCGGTAGTTGCGGTCCGATGAGGCGGGGCGGTAGACAGTGAGGGTACCCGTCGACTGGTCGACGACTCCTAAACGTCGTCGGGTTACTGTAGCCTACACCAAAGGTGCAGACTGACCCTTGATCCTCTTGTCGAGTACGAGGGCCGACACGGATCTCTCAACCCTCTCTTTGGGGAGGTTCACGAGGGCGACAATGCGGTCGAGGTCGACGACGTCGTAAGGCTCCACCACACGGATGATCTCCTGATAAGCAGGAGAGGATAGGAGGATTACGGTTGCCAACCTTCTCGAGCAGTGCATCATACAGTCTGCTCGCGTGTCTCCCAATGACAATATCCATGGTGAGCTCCTTCTCGTACTTGGCATTCGTCTCGTGGTACATGGCCAGACTCCTCTTCTCGAATGCCTTGGCCAGTGCCCTCATTGCGAGGAGGTGCTCCGAGTCCGCCCGCTTCTTCCCCGTAAGCATTAGCTTTACTTGGTCAGCCTCGTCCAGCATGCACTGCAAGGGGGAAGAGAGAGGGAGACAGACGGCGAGAGAGAAGGCAGCTCTCCCGCAGCCCCTTTCTCATGGCGAGATGGCCGAGCGGTCCAAGGCGCTGGTTTTAGGCACCAGTCTCCCCGGAGGCGTGGGTTCGAATCCCACTCTCGTCAGCAATTTTTGCGACTTTTGCCCTTATCGCACCTTGGCAAGGCACATGTACTTGAGGGCGCGGATGGCTTCATCTCCAAAGCCGGGCAGTGGGTCATAATTCTCGTAGGCTTCGTAGAAGTAGGAGTAGGCCGTGCGGAAGTCGTTCTCCTCCGCAGCGAGAATGCCCGATTGCATGTCGATGCAAGCCTAATTGTAAGGTCTCGTTGGGTCTCGCAAAGAACTTCCGGATTACGGTACCTGGAGCTGCGGCGTCAAGTAGGCAGAATTGGAGATGGTCTTGGCCATGACGAGCGACGTGCGCGCCTTCCCCGCGTTGTTGAGGGCAAAGGCCGCCTTGGACTCCTCCAGGACCACCTGTGATCGATCAATCATAATAATTGATATCGATCCATTCGACCTCCACGAGGAGATCGCGATCCTCCAGTTTCTTGAGCTCGTTGACGAGCTTTCCGGCGAGATCGAGGGCAGTGGAGAAGGTGCCCGTCTCGTTGTGCAGCTTGATAAGACGAGCCTGGAGACGAGTCAAAGATCAGAGATCAAACATCAAAGACCATGAGGGATCGGCGGAGGAAGGTTCGATTCTCCTTCGTCGCCCAGTCGATGACGTCGGTGCAGAGGGCGATCTGCAGTTCCCTCGTCACCTCTCCTCCTCCTCCCTCTTCACCTTCTTCGGCCCGGTCTCCTCCGTCTTCAGGCAGTGGTCGAGGATCGTGCGCACCATGCGACTGGCCTTGGCCCTCCCCAGGAACAGCAGCGGCCCCTTGCACGCCTCCAACGTCCACCGCAGATCTGGATTACGGTAGATTAGCGTTATGGTAGATCAGAATTACGGTACATCCGCGTTATGGCAGATCTGGGTCACGGTAGCTCTAAGATGCGGTAGATCAGGGTTACGGTATCCTACCGGCAGAGCGCTTCTGCTCCGCGAGGTCCTCGATGCACTCGAGAACGTTCTCCTCCATCTCCTTGAGCTGGTCCTGGGTGGCCTTGGAGAGGTCCTTGACGAACTCCTCCTTGATGGCCTCGAGGGGGTCCTCGTACTCCTCGTCGCTGCCTTCTTGCTTGGCCTTCTTGCGTGGCGGGGGAGTCATCGTGGAGGAGGAGAGGGAAAGAGACAAGCGACTTACTCCCACGGGGAAAACTCGACAGAAATGAGACAAAAATGAGACAGTCTCAAGAATTTATGGATATCGATCGATTATAAAACAAATTTTAATGAGTTCCCATTCAGATCTACGAGCAGGCGTTGATGGTGCGCAAGGTGAAGACGTACCTCGCAGAGCTGAAGGTCGTCGAGTCCGAGACCGAGCTGGATTCACTCTCTATGGAGGCCGAACCACCCATCAACGGCGCAACAGGTATCAGCAAATATTTTTACCTTTAAAAATCAATCAATAGTTAGAATAAATCAATTTGAATTAAATGTATTCCAGGGCACGGAGAACGTCGCGAGATGACACCCAGCAGTGGCGGTCCCCCGTCTCGTCGTCCGATAAGCGGGAACGGGGCCCGTCCTCCCTCCCCCACTCCCTCCTCCCTCTCCTCCCACTCCGCCCCATCCTCCAATGGATCCGCCCATCGATTCATCGGAGCCAAGTTCGGAGGCATCGAATCGCCCCAGGCAGTACAGAAGATGATGGCATTGGCCAAGGGGACGAGGACGAAGGAGAGGCCTGCGCCCCTCCCTCCAGGCCATCCCTCTTCCCACTACCCAAGTGGCTCGGGGACACTCGGACGGGAACCGAAGAGCCCCCATCCACGAGGTACTCCCCCCTCCCTTGGCACTCCCCTCCGTGGTAGCTGTCGTTGTCGTAGACTCCTCCTCCTCTCTCTAGGCGTGCACCGTGTCCATTCTCGTGGTGGCCGAGAACCTGCCCCTCCTCCTCCTCCTCCTTCTCTTCCTCCCACCGACCTCAACGCCGAGTCCTCCTCCGTCACCGGTTTCTTCAACAATGGAGGAGGTACCGTATACTCATCGCTGCAGGACCAAGATTATGTTGTACAGTAGCCCTAGATTAAGGGTCAGATTGGATAGAATGCCTGGGATCTCCTCACTCTCCCCTTGTCGTTCCCTTCACTGAATCCCCGTTTGCAGATGTCCTCATCTAAGCTTCCCCTCCTTCCCGCCCGTCACTTCCCCTTGTGGTTCCTTCTCCCCAGAATGCTTCTAGGTATACTGTAGCCCCCTGAGTTGGCGTGTCTCTGTCCATCCTCTGCCCTCACTCCTCTGTTCACTGCTTCGGATGTTTTCCCTCGGTTTGGATTGTGGAGTCCTACGTTCTTTTCTGTTTTTTTTTGTTTTTTCTGGGACTTTTTTTGAAAAGGAACATGCGACGTGTGCTCTAACGGCGTGGTTTTCTTTGGACTAATCCACTAAAATGGAAAAATAATAATACGGGATGGGCGAATGGAGCTGAAGCTTGTGCTGCTCCTCGGTTGTGCTGTCGGACTCGTCGTCCTCCATGAAATTGTCCCCTTTCAGTCCCCATACAGGGCAGTCACTCTGTTCCGTTCGACTCCACCTTCCACCACCCCCTCCCGCCTCCCTCGCCCTCCTCCTCCACCTCCTCCTCCATCCCCCACCCGCCCCACTCCGCGCTCTATCGGTCAGTTCTGACTATCTGTTATTATAAATTTAGACCCCCAAATGAAATCCGAAAGAAAACAACTTGATTACAGTAACCTTCTGACGAGCAGTGGGACGAGTTCACGTGGGCCGACCATCCACGGATCGCTGTCCCAGGCAACGGGAGCGATGATGGGAGGACGACCCATACCCTTCAGGTACTGTAGAAATCGAATCGTAGACTAACCCTTATGGATTACAGAGGTCCGATCCGCCGTCCCGCCATCCGCCTCCGTGCCCACAGCGAGCACCAGGAACATCCCGCCACGGATGAGGGTGAGTGACTGGCCTTCCTTCCCCTAACCACCTCCTCCTTGCAGACAACCAGATCTCCCGCGTGTAGTCGACGCCGCGAGGATGCCCAGATAATCTTAACGATAATTCCATGTAGTCTCTAGATTTATATCATTTTAGCCAAACTTATAACGGGTCCAAGACGTTCTTGCATCATTGCTGCTGTACAATTGCTGTAGTTTCCGCCTCCGCTCTGGTGCTTTTCCTTCCCTGTGAAATTTCCCTTATTTCTTACTTATCACTCATTATTCCTGTGTCAGAATTGCTCAAGACATTGAGATGTGCCTTTACAGAATTGCATTCTCGAATCCTCACTTATCCGTGTATCTACCAGTCCCACCCTCACTTTCAACCTCTTTCCCCTGCCTTGATGAGTGCTACTCTTTCGTACAATTGGACATAGTCGTGTACACAAATGGTGCGCCAGTCGTAGCGCCTTCCTCTTGCCTTCACCCTCGAGACCCTTGCTCAAACACCACCTTCGTATCTGAAGACTTCTGGCATAGATGAAATTTGAGATTTATAATAATATAAATTGATCACTTCGAATAGAGCTTGCTCCCCTTGTGCCAGTCCCTTATCTCACTTTGACCCCTTCCCACGCACTCGATCAGAGTCCATTCCCGTGGTCTCTTTCACTCTCACTACCTTGCATTCACTTTTAATTTATGAATCGTCACCCTTCGGTACCTCAGAAATGCTAGCATTTTCCGTTGTCCAGAGCGCATTTACTATGAACGAATAAATGCCGTTGACCTGCTCCTTTTCAGTTTTTCCTGACAACGGCAAAATTCCGAGAAGCTATGTCTTCTAGAAAGAGAAGAGCTCGATATAGCGAGTCTAGCCAACAATATGTTTTGATCCCATTACAGAAAATGCACATGAAAGTGCTGAGGTGAGCCTAGAATAGTAGCTGGAGATCTAATCGAAAGAACGAGTTATAGAGTACTGTAAGTACAGCAAAACAACTTTCGTGCATGAGTTGTACTTTGTAGTCTGGTGCAGCAACAAGCAAGAATATTTCCCAATTCTTCTTGTTTCTTTTTAACTTTCGAGGATCCCGATCGAATTCATGACATACTCGGGCAATTTAACTGTGTTGTAGTCTAAATGTGTGGTCGCTATTATGTTTCATTGGCATAAATTGCTCCTCTTCAGGATGGCTTCCGTGCTGGCAGCACGGGCCTTCACGCGCCTTTCCACCAAGGAGAGCATGCTGTTCGTGTGCGATCTCCAGGAGAAGTTCAGGTCAGGAAGGAGTGAACAATCAAAGTAGTCGAGAAATGGGTAGAAGGTTACTGGAATACGGGCGTAAAATTCCCTCTGTTCGTCGCTGTGGGTGGCATATAAAACGAGTCATAATATTTATTTTGAAACAATCTGAAAGTTTGAATGATAGAAAATAAAGATGGCCTTGCTACAGGAACAACATTGTCAAGTTCCCCGAGGTGGTCGAGTGTGCGCGTCGGCTCGTCGCTGCTGCTCACATTCTTGAGGCAATTTTGTTTTCAGTTTTACCGAACATCGATAGTAAAACGGTTCAATTTCGTTATTGCAGGTTCCGATTGTGGGCACGGAGCAGTACCCAAAAGGCCTGGGACACCTCGTCTCCGAGCTCGCCCTCCCCGAAGGAACGCCTATCTTCGACAAGACCAAGGTATGGTTGATATCGTTCCTTTTTACCATCGCGAGCTCAATCAATCATTGCTGATTGCGAGTTCAGTTCTCGATGTGCATCCCGCCGGTGCAGCAGATCATGATGCCGGAACATAAGTCGGTCATTCTTTGCGGCATCGAAGCTCACGTCTGCGTGCTGCAGGTGAGCAATATTTTCGTGTGTTCTTCTGTTCTTAACTACGACATGGAATGTATAATAGCTGTTTGGTTTTTAGACGACACTCGATCTGCTGGAGCGTGGGTACGGAGTGCACGTCGTGGTGGATGCCACGAGTTCGCGCAGCCCTGTCGATAGGTAGGATTATTTTAGATTTCCCCCCGATTTTCTTTTGAATATTTTTACTGTATTTTGAGCGAATGAATGGAGGTGTAGAATATTCGCTTTTAAACAAATAATTGAATATTTACAGGGCATACGCCTTCAAGCAGATGGAACGGGCGGGCGCAGTGCTGACGACGAGCGAGTGCGTCATTCTCGGACTCGTCGGAGGAGCACACCACGAAAAGTTCAAGGCCGTGAGTGGGGGGACGGGGATCTATTGTCGTGGGAAAAACCTATGTGGAAGAAACGGTGGTCGCCCCTAGAGATAAAGCCGATGAACGGTGTGTAATTGCGACCACGTCGCACCCCGAGTTGCGAAATGGTAGCAGTACACAGTAATTTAGGGCTTAGAAATTTGAGATGAATTTGAACGCGGCCACGAGGTTAATTAAATTGTGATCTGCAAAAAGCTGTAGAAGCTTACCGTTCTTATTGTTAGAAAAAAGTCTCGAACGAACGCGGTCCTTTCTCAGGTCCAGAAACTGATCATGGAGAGTGCCCCGGATACTGGATTGAGCCTCGCACATATCTGAATGCGATCACGGCTCGTCCCACCACAGTATCAATTTATTTGACGAAATTGCCCCTTGTAGATTGCATTTCCGACATTCGCAGAATTAGCTGTAAATATTTTTATCTCTCGTATTTTTTGCTTCTTATCCAGAAAATAGGACTAAATCATGTGCAAACTCCTCTAGTCAAGATAATATATTAGTCCACCCTTTTTCGGTGTTTCCCCGAATAGAATTCACTTGAAAAAAACATGATAAATGATCCTCTGGGAATGGTCCCCTGTGTCCGATGTCAACCATTGCTCTTCTCCGTGTTGATACTTCTCTCCGCCACAAGGCCTCCTCGAATTGTTTGCACGGGTCGTCGAACGCGTGTTACTCGTTTCGAGAAGCGACGATGCAGCTTAGCAGTTATTGAGAACGGGGGCAAACGAACACGCGAGAGGTTAACCGTGAGAGCTTTCCTCCTTCATTTAACCACAACACACCAACATTTGCCTCGGTTCAAAGGAGGGTCAACCAATGCAAAAGAGCAACAGAAATGTAGCCGTTTCAATGGCCGCTTCCGTGTATCACACGTTTACACGCCGGCTTAATGTTTTCATAGGAGACTCCCCGACTCAATGCCCAAGTGCTGACGAAACTACACTACCGGCCAAAAGTATTTGGGCACTTTTTCATGTCTTCATAACTTTTGGCTGCCTCCATGAAATCAAGGGGGGTAAAAAGGATATGGTAGACCAACTCAAGGCCAGTATGTCGGAAAGTGGCACCGAGCCTGCATAGCCTCTGGCTATAATTGATCGATCTTTAGAAAATGTGAATTTTTCAGCTTTTTTGAATTTTACCCCCCACCCTGGAATCGAGTCAGATTAAAAAAACTAGAAAATCTACATATACATTAGCCTCGTGGGAACATACACACATAAT
>JACMIG010002841.1:0-13897 GCA_014805385.1 Levipalatum texanum | reverse complement strand
CCCTGCCCGGTCTATGGAGACCACACCCCTCCGATCAACAACGTCATCTTCTACACAACACATCGCCTGCTCCCTTACCCGATCGGAACGATAAAGAAATAAGAAATAAGAAATCTCCCTCCAAAGAAACCCGGAGCGGACCACGACCACACAGGAAATCGGCCGCCTTTCCCCTCAAAGACATCAGTTAGCTTCCATGTTAGAAAGACAATGACGAGCGGAGAGATGGAGAAGCTAACGCCAAAGATGAGGAAATTTGACGAGCATGCACAATGATCGCGCTCAACCGACCTGAAAGTGTGCCATCGATTAGGACTACAATCAATGTGCAAAATCTGCTCTCCGTATCCTGGGTAATCGATTTGAGTGCCCCGAATGCTGCATGTTATCGTGATCTTGTTCATGAAGGACAAGGGAAACGGGTGATAGTTAGGGACTGCGACAACAGAGAAAGGAGAATAAATGACGCACTTGAAATAGAGGTCCTTGTAGGTGAAATGAGTCTCCACAATGCCCGTTGTCTTGACTCGAGTACGAAGAACGTCGTCCTAGAATAGTGCGTTCGAGAAAATTTGAGAAAAAGCAACGGTAAGAAGTGATGCGAGTTCTGAAATCGGTACAAGGAAAACGAGAGACGATGGCACTGTAATGAAACCTACGTCTCTCGTTTTGCGTTATATCTCCCTCCAAATTTTATTTGATTTGAACCCTGTATATATATATACATGATAAGGAGTACTTGGCGGAGTACCTGTGTGGGTATGTAGTTGGGCTGGGCGATTCTCTCAAGGTAATTGAGATAGTAGGCAGCGGAGTCGTTCAGCTGATACTCACGGGATCTACAAAGATTGCCTGATGTAAGTATTCCCGTTCTGTGTGATACATAGGGTTGGCAAAGGTAGAACGGCAGTTTTCCGTCTAGTCAGTGCGCCGAAGGCCGTATCTCGGCCACATTTGAAGATAAAAACTTTCTGTTTAAACGGTTCGATAGCCCTGAGAGTTATCCATCTCCTGGTGAAACAACGAAATAGATTAGTCAAAAGGTGAACGAACTACAACGATTACAAAAGGTAGTGTAGCCTAAGAATCGGTTGCGAACGCCGCTCCAGTTTCTAAAGCTAAGCCACCGTTTGTAATCGTAGTAACTCGTACATCTTTAGGCCAATCTTTTTCGTTGATTTTTATCTTCAAATTTGGCCGAGATACGGCCTTCGGAGCACTGAATAGTCGGAAAACAGCCGTTCTACCGTTGCCAACCCTAGCGATACACGAATAGCAGTTTTCTGCTGTTCTGCTCTGGACTCTCACGCCCACCCGTGTTTCCGCATCAGATGTCATATATGAGGAGATTGCTCCCGCCCTGCCAGTCTGTCGGTCCCATGTCGTTCGATGGTAAGACGATACCTTTCCCGAAGGGCGTAGATACATCGCCAACCAACGCCCCCAATACAATGGAAAAGTATTGCTCATATATCCTCGGTTGCTTGGAAATTTCTTAGGAGTAAAGGAGAGCCAACCTGACAAAACACTGCTGAACTCCTGGATCTGCCCAGAGTCTCTTCATGGCAGCGGCTTGGTCGGGAAGCAACTCGCCTTCGTCCGATGACAGCGATAGCTATGAAATGTACGGAATATATTTAAAAATATTGTTATCAGAAATAAATCATCTTTTCAGGATAAATTCGATCGAACAACGTTACTAAGAATATGATTCGTAGTGGGGATTTCCATTCAGTAAAAATTCGAAGCAAAATATTTTTCCGAGAGTGAAACTTATTCAAAGACCAAAACATTGAATTTCTCACCTGAATGAAGTCCTTCTGGTCCTTTTCCCTTCTTGGATCAGAAAATTCGATCTTCAACTGCTTCATCGCTCGAAGAATAGCCATCATCGACTGAAAATGAACATGCATTACGAATTCCACAAGGAGTACGAGTTGTTTCTGTGAATTGACGAAGTGTCAGAACAGCGAAAACAACGATACCTGAATGGTGTTAGAGTACACCACTGGTCGATATGCTTTCCGCTCCTCTTCACTGTAGCCGGTCTCGTGAATAATTTTCATCTGTTTCACAATAGTCGACTTTCCGGATTCTCCAGCACCGAGAAGGAGTAGTTTGACCTCCTTGGAAGCTCTATCTCCATCTTGCCGCAGCTGAAGTTAAAAAAATAAAGGAATCACAACAATCAATCTTTTTAAAATGGCGAGTACTCCTCGAACTACCCGTTTCTAGGGTTTATAAGCATGTCACAATTGTGCACAATGAAAGTTCACTACTTGCGCGTGTGGTAGGCTCTCCATACGAAATTTGCGGTCGTTCTAGTTGCCGAAATAGCATTTTTTCATTATCAAGCACATTCCTCTAAAAAGTAACAAATGTTCTTCATCAATCATATAAAATATGCCATCTGGCGCATATGATCTATGTAGTAGAGGAGCAGGGAGTGTACCAGTTCGTCAATCTGCTTCGAGCGCATCTTGGCACTCTTGTCCGTGCTGTTCACGCACCCCATGCCTGCTCCTTCTCCTCGACCGCTCGATTGCTCCTTCAACCGCGATTTGTGTTTTGCGGATAAGAGGATGCTAAATTCAGACTCGACGGAATCGAAAGAAGTAAGCGAGAACGTGTGTTCATAAAGCGTGAGAGCTAGCTCATAAAAGGGACGAGCCTTCGACGAAGGGAGAATGGCTGCTGCCCCCGTGCACTCTCCGAATGAAAGATGTATGTCTGCACGGAGAAAGGGATAGCCGCCCGGCTTGCGAGCACGAGAATTCGGGGGCACAATAGTCAATGGCTCCACAAGACGGAAGAGACGCCAGAGGCGAATGGAGCCAATCGCTCACAATTGCAGCAACGGAAGGGAAAGGTTGGGAGAATGGCAAAGGGAGGAAAGATACCGGAAGGCAATCGACAATGAGGCGGCCAGCGAACGCGCACAAAGATGATGGATTAGCGGAGAATAGGAGAAATGTGAGAAGAGGAAGATGGATAGAATGAAACTCCGCTGACCCGTGGAGCCCTCTAAGTTTCCGAGCAGAATATATACATTTGAACAGTAGGCAAACTACGTATTTCAGAGGAGCATGAATACAGCAGCAGACATAAAAAAATAACGAAGGCCAAATTTAAAATTCCATTTCGGCGCGAACGTCAGAAATTCCGCATCGTGAGCGAAACCAAGCGTGCGCAAACAATTTGTGCTGACGCGATCCATTCTCAATGGCCTAATTTGCGGAGTTCAGATTAGCATGGAAGGGGTTGACATTGATTTTGTGATGGATACTCGAAAGATATAGATTAGCGATGTGTGCAGCTGAGATAGAGAAGGGAAGAGAATGGGGAGACAGCAGCCCTAACACATTTCGGCGAGGGGAGGGAGCGCCCACCTCGGAGCGAGAAGAGGAGGAATGATTAATGTACACGTGCACGGGAAGGAGAAAGATTCTCGAGTCGGGAAGGGAACATATGAGATTGGAATGGAGATGGAACTTGATCGCCTCTACACAGCGAAAGGGGGGGATTGCATTCTCGAACAGATTGCGCGTAATGAAAGCTCCAAAGTCTCGGCTACATGAGATGTCCCAATTGTTTACTTGGCAGGCCGGATTCGTCGATCGCCTTCCAAACTCCCACGAAAGATACACAGAAGTGGTTGGTCAGAATGAATCCCACAAAACGGCTGAAAATTGATCGGGAACGTGAATAGAACGTGAACAGTCCCTCCTCGAGAGTGGCGCTGCTGGAATCCCGCGGCCAAGAGAGAACGAGTCACCGACGAAAGTGACGGGAGGTGCATTCATTGAACGAGGAGGAGGAGGAGGAGGAGGAGTGTGGAAGGCTAAGAGGGTGAGGCAGGAGGTTCGGAAACACTGAGCGCTCTGCCCGGGTGTTTTTGAGAGACGCAGATTGAATTCTACGAGATGAAGGCGAAAGCTGTGGAAGCTACGACAAAGATTATGCGCACATAAAAATTGGCATTAGAACATGCATGTTTACATGTGCGTACGATAAGGCGTGCCGGTTTTCGTCGTTGCTTTCACAACGCTAGCGCGTTATTGATTACGGAATCTTGTTTAATTAACTGGGTTTTATAATTAGCAAGTTGATTTTTATTATTATGAACGTTGCTAATCACAAAACCAGTGCAATACATCGGAAGTAGTGTCTCATAACTGCGAATTAGGGAGTTTATGATTCTTTTTTGCGGAGAAAAATCGACGATTTTGCGGATAAAATGTAAAATTGCGTCATTTTAATTCTTTTTATCTCTTACTCGGTTAATCAAACTTTATTATTGTAGTTTTTAAGAATGAAGCAGAAGCACTCTGGAGGGGCAAGCAAGTTCGTCACAGATCTGGTCATCGGTGGCACTGCTGCCGTCGTATCCAAAACAATTGTAGCGCCTATAGAACGAGTAAAGCTATTGCTACAGGTGGGAAGCTCACTGATTTCGAATCTATATTTCCTGATTTCAGGTGCAAAACACATATGCCGGAATCTCAGCCGATAGAAGGTACACGGGAATAATAGATACCCTTGTTCGAGTACCCCGGGAGCAAGGCGTGCTCTCGTTCTGGCGTGGCAACGCCACGAACGTCGTTCGATATTTCCCAACCCAAGCACTTAACTTCGCGTTCAATGACTACTTCCGAACCCATTTGGTGTCTGACAGTGAGTCGAAAGTAAGCATCTATTATTTCTTCAATGACATTTTTTGCAGTATTGGAATCACCTAGATCACCTTTTACAGGATACTATTTCATACCTTGGGAGAAGCATGCTTTCTGGGGGCCTGGCCGGTTCATCCACGATGTGCTTTGTCTATCCTTTAGACTTCATCAGAACAAGAATATCCGTCGATGTTGGTAGGAATAAGGAAAGCCGCGAATATAAGGTATTCGGGGACATTTCTTACATAATTATTTCTAAATTTCAAAGGGCATAATTGATTGTGCTCGCAAGACCATAGCAACGGATGGATTCTTCGGTCTTTACCGAGGCTTCTTCATTTCTATTCAAACGTACTTCATCTACAGGTTGTTCACGAAGCTTTTGATATTTACTCAGCGTCCTATTTGAGAGCAGTCTACTTTGGATTGTACGACACAATTCGCGGATCATACGAAGGACATGGGAACAATAAAAAGAAGCTGAATTTCCTGGCTTCCTTCCTTCTCGCAGAGGGAGTAACCGTTTGTGCTTCCTACCTCACCTATCCGTGGGATACTGTCCGCCGGAGAATGATGGTCAAGGTATCTTGATGAATTAAATGCATTTTTTTCGCTTTTTATTTGTTCATTGTTTCACGCTTATATCCTGCAGGGTGAACTCGTGAAGGTGTCATCGTGGGTTGCTGTCCGAAGAATCGTGGGCAACGAAGGATTCTTAAGCCTCTATAAGGGTGCATTTGCTAACATTCTTCGATCAACCGGATCTGCGCTCGTCATGGCCCTCTACCACGAGATTCAGGAGTACATTGGACACAAGTAATTTAGTTTTCTCCTAGCACGTTTCAATAGGTGAGTTGTTATAATTTGTTTAGTTGTTTGCAATACATAGGAAAGCTACCAACGGTAGTTGTAGAGACGATAGAAGAGAATGTTATGTTTTCGTTTACGTTATCAAGCTGAAAAACTCTAGTGCCTTCTTTCTCAAGGATCTCATAGAGACTTACGCTCAAATGTTTCCACATAGTTGAAATAACTATTATATTGTTCGCGGTGCTAGACTAGCAGTGCATAAAAGGGTTCAAGTGCCAGCGTTGAATTGGAAAAAGATCTCCCCCGATTCAGTGGGTATATGACGACGCTATACGCTTTCGCGAGGTGGAGGTGAATCTCGTCCATTCCCCTTGTTTCAGATGGGGGGCATTTTTTTAGTTTCCTATGGATAACACCCTTTTATGCACTGGCTGCTATTTATGGAATTTTGCTCTTGATAGAATATCTCGACCACTGATTTCTATACCGCCGTGATAAAGTTGCTTGTAATAATCGGCTTGATTATCTCGATATCGTTTATTCGAGGCTCATATCTGATGACTTAGAACCTAGCCATGAACGTTTCCATTTCAGGAAAACCATTGCTTCAGTGCGTTCAACGGCTTCCCGCTGCTTTTCTTCCTATGGTGTGTTCCTACTTTCGTTATAGACGAGGTTCAAAGATCATACTACAAATATACAGATTTCAGCTTAAATTTTTATTTTAAAACTCGTAATAAAGGCCTTGAATTGGCATAATTCAGGTCGAATCACATCAGCGATGGCGATGGAAAACCAGCCTATCATGTTCTCTCTTCCTTGTGGCTCTCAGCATCGAATGCGTACTTCCGTCCAAAGACATCTTTCTGATCGCTCACGAAGAAGTTAGTTTCTTTTTCATTCCGGGTCAAATGTAACGATTTTACACCATACATTCAGCGTGTCTTATCCCACTTTCCCTATCGACTGCGAGAAGAGGCACTAAACAGAACTCGGGAAATGTTCTACTTCGGATGGGATAACTACATGCAGTACGCGTGGCCCGCCGACGAGCTCGACCCCATCCACTGCACCGGGAGGGGCCACGATCATAACAATCCGTATGTTTAGTTAAACTTATTAGTTTGCTTAATTATAATTAGCAGTCACTGTTTTTGCGCATGCCAAGCTATGAATTTATGTTATTGTCAGAGAGAATATTAATATCAACGACGTCCTCGGTGACTATTCGCTCACCCTTGTGGATTCACTGGATTCCCTTGTGGTTTTTGGAGATGTTGCTGGCTTCAAGCAGGTATTATGCACTATACTTACAAATTCACAGCACTAATTAGCGATAAACTAGGGGAAATGCTAAAGTACTCCAGGCCGTGCGACTCGTCATCAGCACCGTATCGTTTGACCGGAACACTACCGTACAGGTTTTCGAAGCGACCATTCGGTGCTCTTGGGATGCGTTTATGTTAATTGCGTCCGTTACAGAATGATCGGATCCTTGCTGTCAGCCCATCTGATAGCGTCCGACTCGGCTCGCCTACTTGGAAACTTTTATATGGCAGACTATGAAGGCGAGTTGCTTGATCTCGCGCGAGACTTGGCTACCCGCCTTCTTCCAGCATTCGAAGGCACCACGACAGGTTCTATCTCTCCCTTGACGATGCCGTAAGAAATCTTCAGGACTGCCATACCCTAGAGTGAATCTTCAACGTGGTGTTCTGGAAGGAACAATCAACGAAACATGTACAGCTGGAGCTGGAAGCCTTCTTCTCGAGTTTGGATTGCTCTCCAGGTAAGTATGTTTACAATCAAACAAATACTCTCTCTCTCTCTTTGATGGTCTTTTTTATCGGTGTTTGTAGTGGATAATTCTGGACGAGTGAGGAATATTGGTGACGGACGATTCTCACTTCTTTAAAGTCGCCTGCAATGTCTTTAACTTTTCTTATCCATTGAACACCCACTGCGTCTTTAGCAGCAATCTTGATGGCCTGTTTCACTTGTGCACTATCGAAATGTACGACGATCGGTGGCTCCAGTGACTTCTGGATCTTGTTATTGCTTTGCTGATGTTAGGATTAAGAACTCACCTGCTGTCCGAATCTGCGATACGTTTTCTCCTTCTTGCCCTTCCTGTGTCGCTCTTTGATGCATCTTTTCATGTCGTTTGTGAGATAGATGGGGAGAGCTGTGACAGTGGAGGGGAAGATGTACCCGTGAGGGAAGACGACAGGCAAGTGCTGAATAGTGGTAATGGAGGGATTATTATCTGATGTACCGGATCATCCCTCTTGTCCCGTCTTTTTCCAATGTCTTGAATGTCTTCTCTTCCCGCCATGATTATCTGAGCGTTGATGGCAGGAGGTTTGCTCTCCATCTCCGACGCTGAGGAAGTCTTGGACTGCGAGTTCTTCTCCACTACAAGCATTTGGCCGATTGAAAATTATCTAAATAGTCTCACCCTTGATTTTGTTCTTCTTCTCCGCAGCAACCTTGACCTCACCCCTCCTTGCCTTCTCTTTGTGTGTAGACTTTTTGTGTTGCGATTTTTTTTCGCTTGGAGTATTTCGCTTGCAACTCTTTTTGATTTCTCTTTTTTTCGTTGTTTGCGATGGCATGACAGTCGCATCTCCTTCCTTTGCTAATTGTGAAGCCTTCTAAATTTACCGTTTACACTTCTATTTCACTGATTTTAGGGTTCGTAACTCACCAACTGTCCGGATCGTCGATATATTTTTTCCTGCTTGCCCTTCATGTATCGCTGTTTGATGCATCTTTTCATATCATCCGTGAGGAAGATTGGGAGCGCTGTGACAGTGGATGGGAAGATGTACCCGTGAGGGAATACCACAGGCAGGGACTGAACTGTGACAATGATTGAAGTATCGTTTGTCGTACCGGGTCATCCCTTCTCTTTCCAATGTCATCAATCTGTTCCCTTCCCGCGATGATTATCTGAGCGTTGATAGCAGGAGGTTTGCTCTCCATCTCCGATGTTGTGGAAGTCTTGGGTTGCGAGTTCTGCTCCACTTCAATAATTTTCGTCGATTAAAAATAATCGAGAAAGTCTCACCCCTGGTTCCCTTCTTTTTCTCTGCTACCGATCTAACTTCTGCCTTTCTTGTCTTCTCCTTTCGTGTGGAATTATTGTGTGCATTTTTACCGCTTGGAGCATTTCTCTTACAACTGTTCATTTCTCTTTTATTCGTTGAAGGCGTTGGTAGAATACTTCCTTCCTTTTCCTTCTTCTTTGTATCTTTTGTCTTCTAAACAGGATCGAATTTTTTTATACTTCACAATAAGATATCCTTACATCCATGATAGTTGTGACGCTTATCAGACATACGTGGTGTGGAGAGACAGACGACGGAGAATGTGGTCGACAGAATGAATTCAATGAACGTCTTGCCGTGTTAATAGACAAAATAAGTGCATGCAAATTGTTGTATGTAAAACAGGTTAATTTCTAGATTGACAGGCGACCCGATTTATGCGAGTGTAGCGAGGCGCATCAACACCCAACTGTGGCATCTACGAGATGGATCAACCGGGCTCCTTGGTTCTGTTCTATTTATACCCCTTCATCTCTCACCATCACAGGGAATGTTCTCAACATTCAGACGGGTACGTGGAACGGATTCCTGAGTGGGCTCGGAGCAGGTAAACGTGATAATATTCACACCATTCGCTTGCCTTCAGGTCTTGATTCATTCTACGAGTACATGCTCAAATCCTACATCATGTTTGGCCAAGCCGAAGATTTGGTCATGTTCGAGAGAAGCTACGCTGCTATTCGCACACACATGAGGAGAGGAAGGGACAGATGCAGAGGGGGGAACGACGGCGAACCGCCCATCTACGTCAACGTCGATTCCAGGGACGGGAGCACGGCCAACACATGGATTGATGCATTGCAGGTACTTATTGCTAACTTGTTTCGTAAATTTCAGATTGAGGACATTTATTTAAACGACTACATATTACAGGCCTCATTTCCGTCGGTGCAGACTCTTGCCGGAGACGTGGAAGAGGCCATCTGCCATCACGCAATTTATTACGCCATATGGAGAAAGTTCGGAGTGCTCCCGGAAAGATTCAACTGGGCCATGAAGTGAGCTTATTCCGCTTGAAATATTTGTCTTTCCTCTACATTTTTGTATTGCTGTGGATGGATTTGATTACGGTGCGCACGTTTCCTCCTCGAGATCCAGGCATGATTTTCAGGCAGCCGGATGTGTCCTTCTACCCTCTTCGACCAGAATTCGCTGAGTCCACGTACCATTTGTACCAAGCTACGAGAAATCCGTTCTACCTTCACGTTGGAACGGAGATTCTCGATTCGCTCGACAGGATTACAAGGGTATTCAATTTGCTTTAAAATTGATCGTGTTGTTCTGTGAACTCAGGAAATGTGTTCAGGTGAAATGTGGCTTCGCAACAGTGCACGACGTGAAGAGTGGCGAACTTGAAGATCGGATGGAGAGTTTCTTCCTCTCCGAGACACTCAAGTACCTTTATCTTGTGAGTGTTGACACATAGCAGAAATTCGAAAAAAATATGTTGCAGTTCTTATCAAAAATCTGAAAAATATTTTGGTCAAGTCAATTTCGCCTGTTTTCTACGGGGGGTTTACCCCCAACGTCACCTATGCGGTACCTATCGTTTATGCACTGGAATAAATACAAATGTCGTCGATAGTAAAAATCGTCCACTTACAAAAGTGTTATTGCGAGAAATTATTTAATGATTGCGAATAATTATTTTTAAAAGCGCCTCCATCATATCTTTGTGAAAAATTCCTAAAAAAAAGACTCATTGTCAGTTCCCTTCCACACCGACACTGCGAAAATAGTTCCTCGCTTATGGATTTCGTTAAAAAAATCATCATCATCTATATTGCAGCTTTTTGACGATGCAAATCCGGTTAACAAACACGGAGAGAAGCTACTCTTCTCAACAGAGGGTCACATTCTCCCCATCGCTGAAAAGAAGAAGACACATGAGGAGGAATCGTCTGCCCTCACTCTTCGTGAGCTTCCAATCTGGAAAGAGGAGGTGAAAATGCTGAATTCTAGTTGTGTTGCCCCAACTCCTGGGGATAGGCATTCTCCTCCTCTATCCAAAGATGCCCTTGTCGGTGTTTTTGAATCTATAGGACTTGATGAGAGTGACTGGTGGTAAAGAGATTTATTTCGAACAGAATATGTTTAAAGTTTGCTTGCTATTACCAATATTTCCATTTTCACGCCTATTCCGACCTAGTCAAAAAGCTTTACATGGGTCAACATGTACATAGTAGGAGAGTATTTTGAAATATTGTTAATTCAATATTGTTTTTTTCCGGCTGAATAACCAAAGGGAATGCTCCTGTGATATGCTAGTAATTCGCGTAGTTGACTTAATCTGGGTACCATCACCATAACAAATCACTTTCCTCGTTGTGAGTAGCCCACATGTCCAAGTTTTGTACCTCATGGTTTCACGTGTGCCTTGCTCGTTAATTGAATAAACCGGTCAATGAAGAGAAGAAGGATAGTGGGCGGATCATCTACAGCGGTTTACTGCCCAGCACGGATTATCTCTTAAAATGTTTTCTCGTCACGTCTCCTGGAACTGGCTATGAACGGGAGGGCGGGAGCTGCATGCATTTCACCGTTGCCTCCTTCCAGCTGCCGTTCTGTCTTTCTCACTCGTAGTCGCGGATATTGAGTGGCGGGAGGGAAAGGACTAGAGGGGTTCCTCAGTTTGTTTTCAAGAGACAGCCGCTGTTTCGCTCTCACTGCTGACTGGGGCACTCCTGTTGCTCATTTAATATTGTCGCCCTTCTCCTTCCATACTACCTCACCTCTGAAGCTCTTTGTTTTCCGTTTGTTATGAATTGCCAATAGCCTCACATATTTGACTCCGAGCATGACGATTCTTCCTCTAACATTAGTCACTGCATCTCTCGCCGTCTTGCGGCCAGCGTGGAGTGAAACCTGTTCGTCTCCCCTCTCCCCCTTCTCTACTCTTGGCGCTCTCGCCGCACCCTCAGTTTCTTCCGACCATTTTCTCACATTCCAGTAAGCAAACAGTGCTTGTTGTGCGTGGAAGTTTCTCGCTCCAAGTCTCTTAATTTCATCCTTTTCTCTCAACTTTTATGCACTTTCGTATCTCATTATCCGCCTTTTCATCCAGATAGTAAGTAGTTCAGGCTGGCGAATGCCGCAGCGGCAGCTGCTGCGCAGCCTCAGTGCAATACTCGGGCACAAACCACCGCCACTCCGAGTCATCAATGTATGTTTTATTACTGGCTTATTTGGTTCCGATATAATGATGTAGTATTTACAGCGTAGCATCTCGAAGGATGCAGGCCCATCCTCGGCGAGCCGAGATGTCGAGGTGAAGTATCGGAATGGAGTACCCACCCTCGTGGTTCCTCTTCCCTCTCGTAATGAGCCCTGCCTATTCACCCTCCGTCCCCTAACGGACAATGTGGGAGCACTCTGTGAGGGACTGCGTCACGAAGACAAGGGAATCGATTACACTGCTGTGTACGACACGGGTATGGCGATTCGCTGATTAATAGCATGTACTAACTCTTGAAAACATGACGTACATTTCAGATGGTGTGCGAGTGTCACTGTTGACGCCAGTGGAGCATCTGCTGCAGATGAGGACGTTCTCTCTACGCATCAACGACTCTCTCTTCGATGTCCATATCGACGTCAAAAGGCACGAAGGCTCGGAAGAGACGTCAGTTACCGTAGACACACGGCTAAGAATTTGCAATATTATTTACAGGTTGCGGCGACTGGACAACCTGCGTGAGGCTGTTTCATCCCTGCATGCCTCGTTGTGCATCGATGAGTACAAGAGGCAGCGGGAGGTTTGTCATTATTTGAAAATGCGATATTAAAGAAAAATAGCTATTGTAATAGTCGACTTCAGAGGTGATATAAATAATTGAAGACAGGAATTGTTCAGTTACGCCTTGCGAAAGCGCTTGAAGACGCAGAATCTGATTTGTTGCCTCTGGAACAGAGGAAAGCAGAGATTGTGAAGGAGTGCGAAGCTCACGCCAATCGCGTCATGTGGGCACTTTTCGGAGCCATGGGCCTGCAGGTATCCGTGGTGCTTATGCAACAAATCACTAGTGGATGCATTCATGTCAACGTTAGCAATTATTGATGTCCTAATAAAAATTTTAAAAAATAATCGAAAAATGATTCTTGTAGACTGGAGTTTTCGCTCGTTTGACGTGGTGGGAATACTCCTGGGACATCATGGAACCGGTCACATACTTTTCTACGTATCTCGCTGTCATAGCCTCTGCGGCTTACTATCTCCACACTAAGCAGGTACATCTACACCGCTAACTCAGATTCCCTAATAATAGTATAAATATTATGTATTGATAATATCGGAGTACAAAAGGTTGTCATTTACATACGTCCAGAGTGGTATTTGTCAATTCGTAGTAAAAAAATGTGCAAACCTTTACTCCATGATAACTATTAATATCATCACTGATTGTGTTGTCAAACATGACGAGTATTGCAGCCGTTCGATTATCCCTTGCACAAGGATCGTATCTTCACGCGAAGTTTTCACAAGCGTGCCGCGGCCACAAATTTCGACGTTCAGGGGTACATTCAACTCGTAGAAAAGGTGCTGTGAACATTTCAGTATTTTCATTGAATAGGATCTGCTTAGTTCGTTGAAATCAGATGGTTTGAAATTTCAGGTGGATCGTGTCCGAGAAGAACTCCGACGCGTGCGAGATCCTCTATTCCACCATCTTCCTATGTCGTCTCTTATGGACATTGATGATCGGCTTCTCAAGAAATGATCACTTTCCTCTTTAAATGCAGCATCCTGTTTTGGATTATCTAATAATCTTTATCGTGAGAGCCGCATTGCATGTATAGTTTTTAATGGATCAAGTTGAACATGAAATCTAATCACGCTCCAAATTTGCTAACAAGCTTGCGATGCGCACAATATCTTGGAATATCTGCTACTTTACGCTCTAAATAGGAACATTTATTTATGTTAATTGGATAAATTCGCTAGTCCTGCCAAAATTAGGTGATTTGGTTCCATTTTTAGGGGTAATTATTCTTTTCTGATGCAGATAGAAAATGTTGCAGAGAACCAATGTATTCGCACTGCCTGTGATCTCAACGCCTCGTTAATTTTACGAACTCAGATAAAATATACTAGAGTATTAAAACATGCGACAGTCAAGAATCGTGCAAGTTTGAGGACAAAGCAGTGACCTTCCGCACTACCAAATGCATTGTCATACTGTATCGAGGCTCTTTTTCAAGCTCGCGCCTTTTCCCTTTCTGCGCGAAATTGAAATTTGGGAAGTGTTTTTGCTTTAATTTGTATGTATGAGCAGGTGGTTATATATATATATCACGGAATATGTC
>JACMIG010002839.1:0-13903 GCA_014805385.1 Levipalatum texanum | reverse complement strand
AGAGAGAGTAGGCGGGAGTAGGTATCCTCTCTCTCTCCGTCTCTACGAACAAGGACAATCTCCAGTGATCAACCGGGAACGATACATAGGAGGTGGAACATAATTTCAACGATAGTTGCTGTACCCATGGCACTCCGCCTCCTACCCATGCCTAAACCGGAATGGAGATCAACTCATCCCCTCCCCCTCTCCCCTCCTCCTCCTCCTCTCCCCCTCCTCCTCCCTCCCTTCGACCTCGTCCCCTCCGAACAGCCCACTTCCGTTGCGTAGTTACCGCAAATAGACAAGCCTTATTTTAGGGAATCAAGCGAGTCATAGGAACGAGAGCGCGTGAGTAGTGCAATGTCTGGGAGTCAAGTGGAGGGAGTCCTCCTCCTCTTCGGCCCAGTTCCTCCACACTTTACACTCGTCCCCACCTTCGATCTCTCGAGTGCTGGTCGAACACTGGGCGGGAGTGCGTGCTTTATCACGAGTATCATCAATTTGAAACAGACAACAAATTCATTTCAGGTATTGTATACATGGGGGTGGAATGGGGGACAGCGTTTAGAGGATGGAACAATACCAAAGGCGTTGAAGTTGAAAGCTCGTGTGAAGCAAAGATATATTAGAATTCAGAGGGAAGCGATGGAAGAGACTGGGGGAACTACTCTAGTCGAGCAGAAAAAGTAGACGGACAAATGAACAATCATTCGATATGCGTGCGATCTAAAGTGGGTAGGGGATCGAAAAAAATCGAGATCAATTTTCCATTCGGGGGGAGGCAGAAAGCCAAGGGCCAAAAGCGGATTCCCTGCCATTTCTCTTTCACAATTCGTGTGGCATGCAATGGGGAAGTAGTTGGAAGTTGTCAAAAAGGGCAGATGCCACACAGTCACGGGAACAACTGTGTATGTTAAAATTTCCAGGATGGACCCTAGCAGTGATCGCAAATTGGGTGGAGGAATATCCTCGAGATATGATTATTAGGAAAAAAAACGGGCGACTACGGTTCGAAATTTATAGGATATATTAGTTACTTTGATAAAGAATTAAATATCTCGCTTCCCGTGATTAGGCGTTGGCGGATTCGCAAGCATCAATCCAATCGGAGTATACGTCAATGGGCTCCGAGAGGTAGGTAATCGGAGTCTGAAAATATTATTTGAATCGATTTTATTTGAACGAAGGCTATTTTAACCATTCGAATTTGGTCAAGTGCAGCTGTACAAGACAGTGCTGTTTTAAAGGGAGAAACTACATATTGCTATGAAATTTTCCAGGTTTTTTAAATTTAATAAATTTTAAAAGAACAGAAAAGGTGATTACGTACGTTAGATCAACTGCAGAAAAGAACTAACCTGGAAGTCCTCCATGCAGACTCGGCAGGAGATGAATCCGAGGTTACGCTCGCGGTCCCTGAAAGAATCTTTGGAATGAAGACGTTCTAAACAGCTATCAAGATTAACCATTCCAGTTCGAGGTTATGTTTTTGTCTGAGTGCTGCAGTTTTAACGCATGCAAATCTTTTTCGCGCCTCGGTGCCGCTTATTCCCTGATAGCTTTCGTACATGAACAAACTACCAATTAACGCATCTGACCGAGCCGTATATTCGTGTAAAATAATCTCGAAATAGAAATGTGACTCACATCTTGACCTCGCAGACCTTCTCGTGATTGCAGAAGGGGCAGTTGAACTGCGTGTCCAGGGGCATAATGGCCTTCGCCTTCAAGTTTATAATTATTTAGCCTATAAATATTTTTGTGCCCTTAATAATATTAAATTCTTACGCGATCGCGCACTCGCTTCATGGAGGCGACCTCCATCGCTTCCACCCACAACACGGGTGTGATGAACTATTTAGTCGTTGACAACAATAGAGAACTGCTTTAGGAAGATACGGCTACCTTGGGCGGCGCTTTTCGCGACGACTTGCGCTTTCCCATCTCTCCGTTCGCTTGTCGATCCGAGAACACGCCCTCTGCAATTTCGAAACCTCATTGCATCAGAAATACGCAAAATGACGGGGAGGGGGTACAGTGAGCTACCGTTGTGTACAATATGTGAAATGAACCCGCGAGAGTCACGCGCCAACGACTGACAGCTTAGGACAGACCTCAAGAAGGCGCGAAATAAACAAAATATGAAATACGAGAAAATGGGCAAAGCGAGCGAGAAAATTGTGCGTCACGATAAAAATGTGCGTCAACGGTTTTCGCTGGCTCATTTACTTCTCCGAATTTCGGGCTGAAGTACTGACGCAAATTAAATTAGCTTTCCGACAGTCGTATCCAGTCCCCACGATGTATGTCGTTGCTAGCCATGTCCGTATGCTTGACACTCGGCTGTGAATTGTTGCCCACTGTTTCTGCCCAGATAGAGGCGCACTATCATTGTTTTGCTCCGTGTTCTTCAACCACGACTGTTCTTGACGTCCGTCATTGCAGCACTTCTCACCAAATGCTTTCTCGCCTGGTGGGTCGGGCGGCCGTGGGCGCAGGACAAGTACGTGGTCTCCTTCGCCCTCCCACCAACAAGCCGTATAAAGGCGTCTACCGACAGGCAAGATAATACTCGTTAGCAGTTGGTGAACATTCTATTGTGAAATTTCGCATTTTCTTAGTAATTACTATCGAGGCTGATATATTTAATCTATTCTAAGCTCGAGCTAATGTTTATATTTCTAGGACGGCGAAGCAGTTGCCGAAGGAGAGCTCCTGGTGTGCCAGGGGAAGTTCAACTACGTACCCGGTCTCAACGTTAGTGAGCTTACCATTATGACATTGTAAATCTATCATTATCGTGCCTTTTTCAAGTATTGGCTCATCTATTTCTAGCGAAGAAATTCACTCTTTAGCTCATTCACCGCGAATGTTTGCATAGCAGCCGAGTGATACCTGAGCTATCCTAGTGCGCCACATACCTTCTGATCAAACCCAATTCACGCATTCACTATCGAGCTCTTCAGGTGTACCACGTGATGGATCGAGGACAGAATCTGCTCAAAGCCGCGTGCGACGGAACTGTCTGCATCTCCACGGAATGGGTCAGTGTTTGTGCTTGAAAAAAAAACAAAAAAAAACATTACGAACCTTGATTTGTATTAGATTTACATTAGGAAAAGATTACTTTGGTTGTTTGCAGGTTGAGCGCAACAACGAAGACACCTTCGCAGACAAAACCATGAACGCAGGATTGGAGCGGCGACAAAAGGTGAATTTTATTTATCGCTGAAATATTACAACACACTTTACAGCTAACCTTCAACGTGATTCAGCCAGAGCCCAGCAACAGGTTTAAGCTTGTCACCCTCATTTAGAGCTAGACCTCACTTCAGTAATCGTAGTTCCTAGGAGAAACATAGTCCATCCACAGTTGTTCTGTTATATTGCTGTTCAGAATATTTCATATGATCTCACGTGTACATTTTTGCTAACCGCGTATTTCGATAAATGATTTGGTCAATCAGTTTTTCATTGCTTCCGTGGTTCGTGACCACTCGAGTACTTGATCGACTTTCCAGATAAATCAAGAATATCGAAAATTTTATTTAGTATTTTATTTAATTAATATACAGTTTAATATAGTAGCCGTCGTGGATGAGTTCGACGGCAGCGCCGTCTCCGGAGGGGACGTGTCTGCAGCGAGGTATCCATTTAATTTCGTCGTAGATAGTTACTATGCTATGACCATGGCGTGGGCTACGGCTCTGCCGTATAACATATTCGGACGTGGGCACATGCAAACTCGAGGCGTGAGCGTGGTCCACGCTGTGAATTTGCTGGTGCTCGCGCTCGAACTGTTTTTTAAACGGACATAATTATTGCAGACGTCCACCGGATCATCGAGCTCCTGGAGCACGTGCAGAGAGAGAAGGAAGTGAGCATATTTATTTTTTTACTATTTTGATGAGTAATCGTAAGAGTACACAGTACTTAATTAATAAGACATTGAATTGTCTAACAAATAGGTGACGTCTCCCCGCCTCGCGACTCTTCGTGCGGTCCTGGAGTCCGATTTGTTCGGAGCCGTGCGCGAAGTCTTCGAGCACGTCTACGATGCAGTCGAAGTGGAGGGAGCACCCGGGGTATGCGTTTTATCGATTTCATATAATCTCGAGTCTAATACCTAAATTTTCTCTGAATCGCAGGCGCGTGCTTCGGCAGCGGCAAAGGCGACTGTAGCGGCATTCGCTGCAGCCGAAGGCCACTCCCACCCCCGCATCGTGGAACTGCCCAAGACTGATCAGGTGAGGATAGGAAGCAAGCTGCGGGATTGAATCCAAACAGTGAATATATGCTGGAAAATACAGGGACTCGGCTTCAACGTCATGGGCGGAAAGGAGCAGAACTCACCAATATACATTTCGAGGTTAGAAAATGTTACATTTTCACGATTGAACCTAATCAGTGATGGAGTCAATTCGAGCCCCACTAGGTTATCATGAGTGACTGAAAATTTCTGCGCGCAATTAAAATTGATTAATGATAAACTCAGTATAAGAGTTATTGCAGAATAATTCCTGGCGGAGTTGCCGATCAACACGGAGGACTGAAGAGAGGAGATCAGCTGATCGCTGTCAATGGAGATGTGAGTGTTCTTGGTAATGTAAAATACAAGTCAGCCATTCTCGACTTCATTCGGATGAGCCACGATCACTTTGCAGAATGTCGAGGGAGCTTCGCACGAACGGGCAGTGTCCCTCCTCAAATCTGCTGTTGGAACTGTCAAACTCGTCGTCAGGTATAATCCATTGAATTTTATAAAGATTTGTTGATTGATTTCTGTTCTATTTTGTAGATACACTCCCCGACTCTTGGACGAAATGGAGAAGCGATTCGAGCGACAGCGAAGGCGAGCGGCGCAGTCTCCATCCGCCAGATAGAACTACTACAACTCGATACCTCACCAATCGGTCACAAGGTAAATCCATCTGTGCATAAAATGCTTCTAGGGATTCTTTGTTTGTATTTCTAAGATCACATCACATTTTGTACACGAAGAATATTTTAGCTTTATCAAATTTTTAGATTTATCTTTCTAGTCACATTACTCTAATCAGCAGCTTTCATTGTTAATAATCCAGATTCTTTCGACTAGATCAAAACTGCCTTGTTATTTGGTGCTCTTTTTTTGCATGTCTCGTCACGATTTAACCGCATTCTCAAAGTCGCTTACTGTTTGCTATTGCTCAATGATAAAAACATTTTCTGTATTCAGCTACGCGATGTGGACAGTACTTCGTTATTAGACGACGAAAGTATTTGCTAATAATACAAATGAATTAGTTTTCTTAATGCGATGGATCAGATTTACCTGTGGGATCCGCCGGATGTTCCTGTCGACAGGGACCCGAGTGGCGGCACGATTCCTCGTCCCGAGGAGGCAATTCAGGTATATAATATATATACCGTATATTTAATTGTAAATAAAAATAAACTTGAAATATTTCATAAGTTGTAGAAACTGGTGTCATTGTAGCCCCTCCTTCAACCACCGCCTCCTCTCGGCGGTGTCTACGTCGGGAACCTCGCAAGGAACCCTATCCACATCACCGCCTTCCCCTCCCCCTTCGACCAGCAAACTCGTCCCTCGCGGAGACCTCATTCTGACCAAGGTAGGAGTCGACCAGAGTATGATCAGAATTCAATCGATTGCAGTCAGCCCGCGAGCGCCTCCGTGCCATTCTCTCCGGCGGTGAGCGATTGCGTATTGAGGTTTGGAGCAACTCCCTTATGAATCAATTAGATCGATTGGAGATGAATCGATCTGAATTGGAGCTATTCAGGTGGAAGGAGGTGGATGCAAAGGGTTCGAGTACAAACTCGCCATCGATGCATCCGTGTTGGTGAGATACTTTCTATGGGTCGGAAATGTAGTTGCCGGATTCCAGGAAGACGATCTGGTCGTTGAAGACGAAGGAAAACCGGTCGTCGTCGTTGACGAGGTACTTCAGTCCTAGAATTAGACATTGTACACTTATACGTGATATTTCCATGTTCGTAATGCAAATTGTTTACAGATGTCCCTGGACTACATTCGTGGTTCCACGGTCGACTACGTCGAAGAGCTCATGCGGTAAGCATATTTGAATTATTGCTTTCATTTTCAAATCCTTGCAGAGCTTCCTTCCGCGTGCTGAGTAATCCCTTGGCAGACAAGGGCTGTTCCTGTGGTACTTCCTTCTCACTCAAAGAGTATCCGGATGAGAAGAAATAGATGATGACTATTAGAAGATTGTGCAGAGAAATTCTAGAATAGATTATTTGCTGTCTTTGCTGCCGTTTTCCGGTGTGCTAGCGTCTACATGTCGAGTGTGAATTGGTTGCCATTTGATGAGCGTGGCCGCTGATTTTTTCATGCAGAAATTGATGTACATACAAAGTGTGTCGCCGGATTAATAAAGATCCTTGCATTATCGTTCTATTTCAAATTCAGAAAAGTTCGAAGCTTCTCTTTACCTCCCTCGATTGATAGATGGAATTACAAGTTGCTTCAGACAGCCAGGCAGCCCTTTGCCCTGGGATGTCGCTGCCATGTCGGCTGGCAGCTCGACTGGCCACACGAGGATTCCACAGGGCGGTCTCCACGGGGACGACTCCCTCCTCATCCAGTGAAGGAAGTGGACAGAGGGTCAGAGGAGGCGGGGAGGCCACGTGTAATTGTCATTGTTTCAGAATAGAAGAGATGAGCGCCGCACGGGAGATGAAAGCAGGCGGAGTGAAGAAGGAGGCCAGAGGAACGGCCGATGGAATAGGTCTGCTTTTGATCGCATTGAGAGGGGGTGAGAATTTACCTCGACTGCAGTTTATATCTAAATACATTTATTGTTTCAGATACTCGTATTCGGCAGGGGCAGCCGCTGGAGCCGCTCCTCTACTCGGATTGTCGTGGCTAGTCACCATCAAAGTAAAACCACTTCTACTTTTCCAGACTTGAGCATTCGCTTTTTTATTTTATAAAAATAAACTGCAGGATCTGCTCGGCATCGAAAAGGTGGAGTTGGATAAGGATCCGCTCAAGGATAAGATCAAAGAGGTACGACATTTCCGGAATGGGAATGAAATTGTGCAAACGCTATCATGCAGTCGTGGGTGCAACGCCGCCACGGAGCGTTCGGCGAGGCCATCGCCGTCCTCCACGCGGCACTCGAAGAGGCCAAGGAGAGGAAAGATCAGATGGCTGTCAGTTATTAATATAATTATGGAAATAATATTTCTAAATGTTAATAAGTATATTTAACGAGGGTTTTCCCGGCTATTAATGTTCCTGCAGATCACCCGGATCGTGGACGAACTGGCGGGTACGTACTACCAGAAGGGAGACTACGAAGAGGCCGAGAAGTGCTATCGTGAGGCCATCCAGAGGTACTGTTGAAACCATTGGCCGACGAGTGAATAAACGCATCTTCAGGCTAGTCCAAATACACGGCACGAAGGATTCCGACCCCGCTTTCATCGGAATTTCACTAAAAGTACAACAATCCGATTTTTTTAAAATATCGATTAGTTTCATTATCTCTTTTCAAGATCGCCGATTTACTTGCACGACGCGGCCAGATTGACCACGCGGAGACGGGACTCATGCACTGTTTGAAGCAGCAAATGAAGGTCGGGAAACTTATTCTTGAGAATAAAACAATTATAAGATGTTAATTGTAATGAAATAATGATGGAATCAACTTTTCCTTTCCAGCTCGTGGACGCTCATTTAGCCAAGAATTCGGTTGCGCGAGGAGCCATGATTGAGGATCGGCACATTGTTGATAGGCAGGTGAATGGTGCATTTTCTAATTTGGCTACGTTATTAGGCTATCACACCATGAACCAACCAACGTGTTCTCCAGGGCCCAACGCACACGGACCCGATGGCTCTCTTCGGTATGGTCCTCGATGCCTTTGCGCACTTCCTCGTTGAACATAGGTTGGTGGCAGTCAAATCAACTCAGTTTGCGATACATCCGTAATAGTTTAGTTTGCGATACCTTCATCATCCCCGTTCAGAGACGAGACGCGGTTGAAGGAGGCCGATGAGTACATGTCGGAAGTCCTCAAGGTGCGTGTGTCCAAGGCCTTCCGGAATTCGAAATATTGATCAGTCCTATTTCCCGGTTTACAGATCTCCTATCAGATCTACGGCGCGGCAACGGCCCATTCGGTGCGGTTGGCAAGCAGCTTTGGAATGGCCTGCATACTCAAGAATAGGTGGGTACCGTCTCCAGGAAGACGAAGTGAAGGTGGAGAGGAGAGGAAGGAAGGGGAATGCCTGACCCCCTTTTTATTGGAATCGTTAGGGCTCGGTCCAAAATTCGTTCGTGATCAGTGGTGATTCACAGAAACACTTTCCCTATCCATTTGGGGGATACTTTTCCTGGCGGTTACTCCCTTTCTTCTTCCCCCCCTCCTTCTCTTCTCACTTTCGCACGCACGAGTCAGGCACTGGCTAAAAAACCGAAGAGTATCGAAGTTTGGAGAAGGGTCGATGACACCGATGTTGGCTGAACGGAAGTTGAAGAACTCGGGTCGGCTACGAACGGGGCACCACGGTCACTAGTAATGGCGTGAACTTATAAACCCAGTAGTGCGTATGCAACGGTGTAGCCTCGGTTTATTGTGGAGCTTATCTTGTAGCTCAAACTTGTGGAATTTAGCGAACGAACACTTACACAACCTGGCTGAACGATTCTGAAACAAACAAGCTGTGAAATAGTGGGCAGAACGGCTACAACATACCCCTCATGGGGAGTGGAGATATATCTGGAGAACGAAACTGCGGTGTCCGTACTCGGGAAATAAAAAAAAGTGATTCTTGCAGATTCGAGCTGGCGACGAAATATCTCCGCCTTGCCGTCGATCGGGCTGCCCACCTCGATGAGTGCGCCTACATGCTGCCCACACTGTGAGAGGGAGGAGAGGACGAAGGACACGATCCCCCTTTCAGCTACTGTTCCTATGCCGAGGCACTCTTCCATTCCGACAAGAAGGAGGAGGGCATACAGTGGGCACGGTATGCTGATCTTTATTCAGATCTCATTATAGTAATATTAATTGTAGTCTCCCGATTTAGGCGACATTTTAATGCCGCAAAATATGGACTGATTCAAAGTGCTACGAAATTGCAGGGACTCTGAACGTAATTGAAAGGGCGAAAGGGGATTAGAGCATTAGAGTTGCAGTTTTTGCACCTTCTTTGACCTGCTACTCGGTGAGGCGAGAACAGGATTGAGAGTAGGGAACAGTCGAGGGGGGGAGGGGGGAGATGAAGGAGAGTTCCCTGGTTCCAGACGAGCCCTCACCCTCACTCGATCGGCAGACGAAAAGACCAAGAGAATGGTCAGCCAATTCCTCGCTGATCTCGAGAAGGAAACGGGACAGAGGAGGAAGTGGTTCTGGTTCTTTTAGAGAATGTAGAACAGAAGTCAATAGGACATTAATCGATAATCATTTATATAACTTTCCCCGCTCAACCATTTGGATGCGTGCTAGATACCGTAGTTGTTGTTCTAGGTCACTATGCGAATTGCCGGATGTTTTGGTTGAAAATTCTGTTATGCCAATGATCTAGTCTAGCATTGTTGAACTGAATGTTTTATTTTTGTTAGAAATTAGAAGAGCTAATAAATACGAGTAACTATGAGGTGGTGGTCAAAGCGAGTATTCGCGCATCAATAGAAGAAGTCAAAAGAAAAACAGGTGGTGGGGCATTATCGTCCTATTAGTGTTCTTCCTGCTTCCATTGTTGTACACGATGCCATTCGGGTGGTACTGTAGCTTATCCTGCCACGTCGTTTTCTCTATTCAGCCCATACGCCATTGACACTGTAATGGGAAGAGCCGAATGCTTCTCCCCTCTTGGTTCACTGAGTACCCTTTACTAGGAATCTCTTGGCCATCACGGGTGTTCCCACGTATCCTCCCGTGAAGGCGCCCTTGGGAGGGGGGGACGGGAGGTGTCTTCTCTCCCATCTTTCTAAAGGGGGGACTCCTCCCAGCATCTCGAGAGGGGCGATGCTTAAAATGTGACCTCCATTCCGCCGCCTCCTCCTCATTGATATCTCCCTCTCTGTCCTCCCCCCTCAAAGGGCTTCTTTAGTACTCGGTGGTTCCCCTCATCACGGGTTCCGTTGTCTGAATTATCTTGCCCTGCAATCGGGGGCAACCGGTAGTAGTTGAATGTATCTACGAGGAGAACGAGCAGAGGTGTCGGGTATTCAGCACGTTTCCGATGGAGCCGCATGCAACCTTTATTTCGTGGCTTTGTGATCTCGGACATTGTCGAAGTCCAAATTGCTTCATATATTGTTCTCCCGCCGACAATATGCTTCTTGCAAAGTCAAGAACAGTATTGTCGAGTACATTTCCCCCGTCTCGTTTTGGTGCCCGACAATAAGAAACGATTCCTTGTTTGCCTCCTTGTATCTCGTGTTTCTTCTATCCATCATCTGGGTCGAATCCCCGCCTGTTTTTGCTTCTCCGCCTGCCACAATTATTGAATGGACGACACCGAGAGAGGAGAGCACTCGAGAAGATAAGTTCAGCGAATTGCGCATCCCTCATCATCCTATTCACTCCTCATACTCTTCCTCAACTCTTCCCTCTGCATCCTCTTCCCTCATCACCTCATCTTATCCTCCTCCCTCTTCAACTCATCCTCCCCTTTCCTCTTCCTCTTCGCCTCATCCTCCTCCTCTTCATCCTCATCGTCTCTCTTCCTCCTCCTCTTCCTCCTTCTCGTTCTTCTCCTCCTCCTCCCTCTTCCCCTTCTCCTCTATCTACTATTCCCTCAACCTTCTCCTCATCCTCCTCCGTCTTCCTCATCCCCTCTTTTCCCACTTTCTCCTCTCCTCTTTTCCTCCCCTCATCTCCGTGGTCCTATCGGAGGTCGCGAAAGAAACAAACGAGATGCCCCTTGTACAGGCTGTTTCTTCCATCTGACCGGAAATGAACGTAGCCGAGCGAAAAGCCGTCGCCGCCCTCAGGGAAAAGGTCAGGATATTAATTAATTATTTTATAACTATTTTAATTAATTATTGTAAAGACCAGAGACCTCCTGACGCCGAAGTACGACACGGATTTCAACCTCGCTCGATGGGCAATTGTGAGTTGGTCTTTCGGTACCTCGTTGCTTTTGTGAACTGAAAGATCTGAGCGAAGATTGCACTGAAGGGAACGAGAACCCTAATAAATAGCATCACACTACTATTGGTTTATGTCGCTTAGATTTCAACAATCCGCGATCCCATGTAAACGTAGACAGTTTATGTTCTCACCTCGTATGCTGCGGATTGATGGGCAAGGCTTGTTGGTTCTCGACAATCTATGGTATCGTGCCACCCAAAACTAGTTCATCTTTTGTTGAAAAAAAACATATTGATCAGTTTTGAAGGAGAAGATCAGGGTTCGTTTTACACTCTACCAAGGGAGTAATCCATGGAACCGTCTCTGAAGACGCGATGGAAAGAACATTCGGAGAGGATGAGAGAAGTGATGAGGATTTCGAAGATCCCCATCGAGGGTGTGGGAGTAACTCTCCGTTCCAAATTCAATTAGATACTCGCGAACCATTTGGAGGTCGGGAGATCGGCACTCATTCAGGGTCACAATTTTGATCTCGACGAAGCCGCCGTCCACCTCATTCGCCATCTTAAACTGCGCAGGTATTTATTTCTCTTTTTTACGATTTCGGACTTCCGGCGTTTAGTGAACGAGAATTCTACAGTATCCCTCAGATTCCACGATCTCGATGCCGCGCCGTCCATTCCCCTCCACCCCATCCTCGACAAGTACTTCCCCATCAAGATTATCGGTACTGTAATCCTCATTACTACCGTAACCCAAACAATCGTTGCAGGAGAGACGGGACGCGACAACACTCTTCTCGTCGCCGAATGTGCGGGTAGGATCGATTTGAAGGGAATCCTGAAGGCAGTGCAGCTGTCAGACTTCCTCAATCAGCGCTATTCCTTCCAGGTAGAGAAATATTTCATTAACTCTTGGCACAGTGCCAAATTGCAAACAATACTACGGTATTGCCCCAGGAGCGCGTCCTGGAGCAGCTGAATGAAATGGAGAGGCGGACGGGGCGCCAGGCCTCCGTCGTCTACATCCTCGACCTCGATGGCCTCAAGCTGGACAGTTGGCTGCTCAGCGTCGTCACCGGTATTGTTGGCACGGTGCCAAGATTCAAATTGTTTTCGTGCCGAGACCCAGCGACCCCTTTAGGCCCCTACCGTATCCTGTGGGCATCGGTGTACACGAACTACCCGGAGTGGATCTCGACAATGTTTATCATCAATTGTCCTCCATTCATGAGTCTCCTCTGGAAGGCCATCTACCCTCTCCTCCCCGAGCGCACGCGGGAAAAGGTGATTATCCGTTCCGGCGGAAAACTCATGTTCGCCCTCTAAACACAGTAAGTCCGCTTCCAGATCCAAATCTGCACGACGGCATCGGAAGCAAAGACGGCGGCGCGGCAGGTACAGTATCCCGGGGATTCCGGGTGGGACCAAAGCCAGTTTGAAGTTGATAGTTCCGTCCCGTCTTCCGGCAGAGTGGGGAGGGGACCTCGTTGGGAACAAGGCTGCCGTCGCTGTTGCAACTGTCCATGATCCCATTCCCTCATCCATGTACTGGAAGCCCGACGAGAACTCTGTAATTATTGATTTATTGATTTATTGATTTATGTTTTCCAGCCAGCGGTCAGTGCCCTCTCCCAACTCGTGATCCCGGCACGAAAATCTGCGCTCATTACGTATACGGTTGAAGCCAAGGGACCCATTTACCTCGTCCTCAACCGGTATACTGTACTCAGGGAATTCGCCGCGAGACCCGAAAACATTCAGATTCTGTGACCGTACCTTTGGCCAGACGCTCTACTACTGTGAAGAGCTGGATGACGCTGTGGAAACGGAGAAAATGCGCGATTGGGCTCCGTACTTTGATTTTCCAGGTTAGAATTATGCGTTCCGCGCGACTCATTCAACTTCCGCCCTGGCCACTAAACACCGGAATTCCAGGTATGCCGACTGTAGACAGGATGCGTGAGCGTCTCCCCGGCCCCGGAACCGTGCGCATCTGCTTCAGCAATGAAGGGGTACTGTAGAATTCTAGTCGAGACCCCACACCTTTCAAATCAGGCCTGGATCCGCTCACTCGACATTCGGTATCGTGTGCTGTTCGAGAACGAAGAGGGAGAGAAGATCCCATTCACGGAGTCCAAGATCGCCATTCAATAATGCTCATTATTTTGACTGTGGTTGTAAATATATAATTTTAAGCGGATTTAACAAAATATATTTATAATGGAAAAATCATCTCATGCGCGTTCTAGAGCTAGTCATTTGCCCGAAATTTGTTTTTGCCTCCCGATGATAAATTAATTTACAGCTCCACTGAATTAAAGATGACATAGGAGGAGGAGGATAAAAAGTTTTTATAATTCGTTTCTTTCACGCGATGCGGTAAATGAAGAAGCGAGAGAAGTAGATAATACATGCAAGACTTCTGTTTTTTATCCTTGATCTCTGATATTTGAGCATCCGGGGAGACTGGTACCTAGTGAATCACACTCGCTTACCTGACTAATGTTACGAAGTACGACCTCTGCTCTAAATACAGTAGCGAAGATCCTCCACTTCTTTCACTTGATCTAGCCATTTTGCATGGCCGCATAACCATTCATACAATAAAGGCGCTCAGAAAAATACTGTATCTTTGTCGGGAGCGAAGTAACCACAACGCGTATTCTTTTACAATAATCCTGGCGGAGGAAAATCAAAGAACAGCGCTGGAAGCGACGATTGCAAATTTGTCTGCGTCGATAATCGATAGCTGTCTGGAAAAGTTGATTTACATGCCGTCTGATCATGGCAGTCTGGAACAGTCTAGTCAGTCGATCCAAGTCAGCGGCGGCGTCTCCCCCCCC
>JACMIG010002838.1:0-13906 GCA_014805385.1 Levipalatum texanum | reverse complement strand
CCCCGAACGATTTCAGGCACGGATGGGGTCGCTTAGTTGATCGTGAATGCTCATGGGAACAGACTGTCGTGATGCCTCGATTTGCTTTCAAGCCACGGCCTTGTTGATCCACGATCAGGGAGAGCCCCCATGTCTCGACACTGGAACCCCAACCCAGCTCAAATCGATTCACATACCGTCCCCTTCAAGTTGTTTTGGAGCTAATGCAGCCCTTGGCAGTGTAACCCCTGTATCCCTCGCATTTGAGTGCAATCAACTAACAGCTTCATTTGCTTACAAACGGTAAACAATCTGACCAATCTGGTCTACGATTTCCGCCAGTTTCGTCTCCCACTCCCTCCAGTTGTCGACGCTCCGAGCGACCATCTCGAACAGTTGCTCGTGAGAGTGGAGCCTGAAGACGAGCAGATAAAAACATGCCCAAAAATATGGATTACATGTACGGGGTGGCGATTATCATCAGCATATCAGTGCTTCGATCCAGCGCCTGCCTGAGACGACGCATTCTATTCTATAAAAATTTTACCGGATTGAGAAAAATGACAAATTACTTACGAATGCGTTGTGCACCCTCTCCTCGGTGTAGAACTTCTTGCCAAGAAGTTGGCGAAGCGCGCTGGGTGAGCGAGGAAAGCGCGGCTCGACCATGTCGATTTGAATGGTGGCTGCGAGAGATGCTCACTGCTGCACGGGAAGGAGGGAGAGGAAGGGTGGATAGGAGCAGCAAGCTCCGCCTACATTGGAGGGACACAAAGACGTCGAAAATTTGTCCGCAAGGTGGCATCTCGAATATTTGGAGAAATTAGCCGATAAAAAGAACACATAATAATAGCTCAAAATTAATCGGAATGAAATTATTTTTCTCGGACTCCTCCAGTTTTCCGCGAATATCGAGTTGGGGCTAATTCGTTGAGCAGTTCTCAAGCTGCCATTGTGAATCGCGTGAATCGAACTCATTTCCGCCCGCAAAAATTAAGTTGTTCTGTAAAACAGAACGGTTTATCTTCCTTGCATGATAAAAGACATCTTTGCCGTCGATCTTCATGATAGTGTAAGCCTTCCTTCCGACAAGGTGGCGAAGCGAGCTTTGTGAACGAGGAAAGCGAAACTCGGCGATGTCGATTTGAGTGGTGTGAGGAATGACGTGTCAAACTGGAGGGCAGGAAGAAGGGAGTGGAAGAGTAGAGAGGGAACTGTCCTCTCTTGCCTGCCGGCCTCCTACCCTACCATCCCTCCCATGCTACTAGGGCACACTTGGAAGTGCTCGCAAGGCATAACGGTGTGCTATCACTACTGACCAACATTGTTACTACCGCATTTTTCGATCAAGTACTATATATAATGTGTTAAGCACTTTATCACGTATGCAATGGAAATAAAGCTCGAAATAAAGCAGGCGTTCAGCGGCCATAGCTGAGAATATCTTCGATATCGTAAAGAACGTAATCCAGCTGAGTCTCCAGCTCCTCGGTCACTTCCTCGTTCTGGGCAACAGCTCGCATAGCACGACGAAGCTTCCAGAGGCTGATATAAATTACTTGATCACAGATCCCCTTACATCGCTTACATTCGAAGGTTATGGGGGCGGTTGAAATGCTCGTTGCGACGACGAATGAACTCCACATGAAGGTCAACCAGACTGTCCTGAGGCCTCTCCAATGTTCCCTTTTCGTCTTCCCGCCACCCACCCTCTCGGCTTCGATCTTGGCATTCAGATACGAGCACTGGCCCAAGAGGCGATTGAGACGCTTGGGCTTCTTGACGCAGTCCTGGACAGGCACATACTCTTAAATTAAGATTTAAAAATGATTAAGATTTAAATTAAGATTTAAATAATCTTACCTTCCGTATCGTCGGAAATAGGAAGCATGCGGCTGAGACAGGCACCCATTGCAAGGGAAACAAATAGCAATGAATGACCCGTGGTCGATGCGTCATGTGCGAGCGAGAGAGAATATCTTTTCTCTGTACGCCCATCGCAAAACATTCCGGCCCCCCTTTCGCCGTGTTTCGACAATGTCACTTGTGTTTCGAAATGTGTTTCGACATTGTCAAGAAAAAGCATTTCATCGAATCCCGCTGGAAATAGCTGCCATTGCCCGGAAAAGTCGTGCACGGCGCATCCGCCTCGATCCTATACAAAGGACACACTGATAGGTGCATAATTAGCGGGAGGGGATCTGATACGGTACATACACAAAAGTCAACACGACGTGACAACCAGAATAATTGTTTTGGGGCAGACTAGATTGAGGCAATTTGTTTCTATAAAATTGTTCGAATCTTTGGAGCGTTTCGATATTTTAGAGGGTGATATTGGAGGGATAAGCTTTCAGAAATTATTTTTTTTAGATTTTCCATGCGGGCTTGGAGGGCGTGGAGGAGGACTCCTTCTTGGAGCGCCCGAAAAGATTGCGAGAAGGCGACGAACGCCGTTCCATGTGCTGCACCTCCGCGTCCGTTGGCGAGAGCAGATTCCTGTGAGGAGGTTCATTGTCAGATAATCCAACCAGCCCCTATTATACAGTGTTGCAGTTTCCCCCTGAATAACGGGGGTCCCCCTTCAACCCCTGGCCATTTATTCGAAGAGAGAAATGCAGGACCAGAACGCTATATTAGAAGCATCTGGAACTAAAATAATATTTGGGAAGTTGCGAGGTGTCACGCAGCGTCACAGACTATCCAATGGAAAAAAAGAGAATAGTCTGGATACAGTGGTGCAGATTCTCCCAGAACAACGGGGATACGCGGGATATCCCCTTCAACCCCTGGCCATTTATTCAAAGATACAGGCTGAAAATGGCTTAATGCTATTATTTTTGCGTATTCTCCATAATCGATTACACCTGTCCACCAAAAATCAGCTCCATAGACGATTGTTTCGAATTTAGGTAGTAGTTCAAACATTCCCTGGACTTGCCAAGCGTAATCGCAAAAGGCCAGCCCCCGCCAGGGAGACTTTGTATTTCCATCTTTATTAGAAGCAATCGTCTTTGGTGCTGATTTTGGTGGACAGGTGTAATCGACTATGGAGAATAGGCTAAATTTGAGGAAATAGCCATTTTCGGCGTTTATCGTTGAATAAATGGCCAGGGCTTGAAGGGGATACCGCGTATCCCCTTTGTTCAGGAGGAATATGCACCACTATATCCAGACTATTCTCTTTTTTTCCATTGGATAGTCTGTGTGACTCTGTGTGCTATCTTGCAACTTCCCAATATTATTTGAGTTCCAGATGCGTCTAATATAGCGTTCCGGTCCTGCATTTCTCTCTTCACTGAAATCGCAGATGTGGAACTCTTCTGGTGTCACCGATGTAAGATGCAGAAAGCGCCCATGAAACCTCCCTGACACATTACCTGCTCGAACTCGAGGGCGTCGTCTCCATGGTGGACTGCTTCGCCTTCCCCGGACTCCGCTCTCTCAATCGAGTCAAAAGTGAAGGGGACTTCGACCGTTGGATTGACGGAGACTTCTCCTTGATCCTAAAATAACTTGTATGGTTTCAGAAGGACCAAAGCTCAACTCACGCATGGGCAGCCATCTTCTCGGCCTCCTTCTTCTTCTTCTCCGCTGCCTTGGCCTCTTCCTCCTTCTCCTTCTTTTCCTTCAAATACTTATCTGATTCTGGGCTATCGTTGAAAGCAGACTTTCTTGCTATGGTCCGAAGAGGAAATGGACGAGACGAGGTTGTGGAACTTGCTCGCGGCCTTCTGACAGGTTATCGTATGCTCACCACCGACGGACGCCTACAATGGTGTTGCCTTATTTCGCGTGTTACAGTCGCATCTAAATAACCGTTCCGACCAAGCTCTTTTCTTTCCCTTGTAAAACAAACAATTCCCGAAGTATGTCGCCTTGGAGATAATGGAAACAGAATAGGATTATTTGGGCCAATCCTTACCGATCGATCCTTCTTCTTGGGCATGTCTTCCATCATGGCTTCGTCGATCCTCGCGTGCAGATCTACGATTACTGCTTCCTTCTGCTCCAGCGTCGACTCCAACATGAGAATCCTCTCGCGAAGTTCCTGAAGCCTTTCCGGTCACCGATTAGTCATACAATAACGGAAACCTTCTCCTTGGCCAAGTCCACGATAGCAATGGGCGCGGGCCTCTCCATCTCGTCCGTCTGCACATCACAGGATGTGGTCGCTGGCCTTCAATCATGCAAAGATAATCGGGAGTTCCGAACGAGCCCATTTTTAACTCGCTCTAAATTAGAGGCGCTTGGGTCAGAGGCAACCTGGGCCTTCAATAATAGAGCTTTCTCACCGTTCGGGAGCAGCAGGTACATACTCCTCCTTCTCCTTCAGAGAAGCTTCGAGTTCCGCAATGCGGGCAGCGAATCCTTCCTGTTCTTTCTTCATGGCCTCGATCTCAGCCTCGTGCTCTTTCTTGGACGTCGAAGCCTCTTCTTCCATCTCGGCGATTTTCCGGGCGTCCTGGTTCCTGTACAAGAAAATTATTGGACAATTTAATACTATTATTGCCTGATCTCTTCGTCGCTCTTTCCGAAGTTCTCGATCTGCTCGTTCTTCTTGCGGAGCTCGCCCTTGATGCCGTCCATCTCCTCGAGCAGCGCCTCACAGCGATGCTGCATCTCCAGAAGCTTAGTCTCAAAATCATAAGTAGTCTTGGATCAAGCAACTCTCGATTACCTCCGAAGCCGCCTTCATCTCACTGAGCTCCTCAGCCATCTTGGCCTTCTCTTCTTCCCATGTTCCAGTCTCCTCAGTCGGCAGCTTCGCCTTCTCCTCCGCGATCAGGCCACGAACCCTCTCCTCGAACTGGTCTTGCAGTTCCTTCTCCTTCTGGTGGAGTGCCTCCCTCAGCCTCTTGTCTGCCTGGGAGTCACTGGCTCCGAGCTCCGCCCGCATCTTCTCGTTGTCGTCCTCGAGTGCCTTGATCCTCTCGCCGTCCTCGATCAGGTCCGCCTCGTCCTTCTCTAGCTGCACCTCGAGGTCGGCGATCTTGGCGTGGAGGTCGTCGATTTCGTTGCTGCTGCCGGCGGCGGCGAGCTCCATCTTGACCTCCTCCCGTATTGCCATCAGCTGGTCCTCCGTGCACTGGTTGTCTTCTTCGACCTTGGCGCGCAGGCGCTCGATCTCGTCGTCCTTCGACATGATGCGCTCTCTGTAGGGGCATTTCGGATTGATCGACAATTACTATTCTACTCTGAATCGCTGTCTCGAGCCGTCAGGTTAGATCACAGACAAGGACTTAGTCTCGGACGGCCTTCATGATTTCGTGATAATGTTGGCTTATGTGCATCACCAGGTGATGCCAGGCTATGTTGCCTAGAGCGGAAGGCTGTCTATGAATATATGTTAGGTCAGAGCTCTGCGGTCATGCTCGGCTATTCAAATCTCAAGCAACATGGCTCACCTCTGTGCTTCCAGACACTCCGACAGCTGCCGCGTCTCCTCGAGGATGTCACTGATGCGTTGATCGAACTCGTCCTAACATAAAGTGCTGATGTGGGGAATGTCGGTATCCTCGAACCTTATCCAGGGACCCGTCGATGTACTTTGACTTGAGGGCTCCGACTTCGGCGACGAGCGCCCTCCTCTCGGCACGCAGCGCTTCGATTTCGCCTTCAGTGGCCTGCAAAGGGGGATTGTAATGCTGGCGAGTTCTATAGGAATCCACTGTAGTGGCAATACTCCCATTTTAATGCCCCCCCTCCTTTCGACTAACCTCCCTGAGCTCGTCCTTGTTGATCCTGGCGGTGTGCTCGAGCTCCTCCTTGAGAGAAGTGTACTGCTCCTCCAGCTCGTTGAGTTTGCTGCTGAACTCCTTCTTCATTGAGTGCTCGCGTGTCTCAGCTTGCTGTCGCTCCTGTAAAACATTTTGTATTAGTTTTATTCGCTTACTATTTTACCTTTGTGAGAAGGTTCTCGTAGTGGTCTTTGGTCTCCTCCTTGTCCTTCGTGATGGAGGCGAGCAACTGTAAGACTTTGTGTTCAAAGGCTATCACACTATAGTATGTAGTTACCAGACCACCGTGCCTAATCACCAATTAGATAAAGAACGAAACTAGTCTCAATCCTGTACCATCGCTATATTAGAAGCGTTTGAAAATGTGAAAATATCCTCACCGCTTCAAGTGCCTTCTGACTCTGCTCCTGCATCTGGTTCTGGCTCTCGGACTGGCCCTCGAGGTTGTGGCGCTCCTTCTCGAGGAAGTCGACCTTGTTCTTGAGTGCCTTCACTTCCGCTTGGAGATCCTTGATGACCATCTCGAGCTTCTGTTTCGCAGTGTCCACTTGGTCGAGCATCGCTGAAACGTCGTAATAATATTCATTCTCCATTGTACTTGATGGTGATAAGAGACTAACCTGATTTCCTCCTCAGCTCTTCCTCCTGCTCGGTGTAATGGCTGTGGGTCTTCTCCATCTCCGTCTCTAGCTGAGCAAGTTTGCGAAGAGCTTCGTTTGTCTCGGTGCGGGCCTCCTCCAGCTGAAACAGGATCTCCTTTATTATCGGAGCCTATAATATTTCGACTACCCAGTGTTGATACAGATCAGACCATTATTTAATTCCAGCTAGCGTTATAGAAGACGGCACCATGGACTTGGACAATAATGAATTGCACTTTTGTTGTTTTACCTCCTGACTGATCTGCTGAACCTCGGCCTCTTTGGAGTGAAGCTTCTGTTCGAGTGCTGTCACTTCGTTCTTGCAGCTCGTGAGGTCGTCCCTGCTCCTCTTGGCCTGGTGCTGCAGCTCCTGGAGGCGGTCGTGGAACTCGTCCTGCCTTCAAGTAACACCCTCCTCTTCTTTTTCTCTCCTCCAACCTCGCCAGCAACTCCTCCTTCAGGGCCTCTTCATGGTCCCTCAGGGCCTCGAGCTCGCGTGAATAGAGCATTTTCGCTGCCCCCAACTCGGTCTCATACAGAGACTGTGCCCTCCGCAGCTTCATCTCGAATGTCTCCCCCAGCCTTTCCTTCTCCGATCGCAGCGATTTCCTCTCCTCCTCCAGACGCTGGATCTCGATCATGTACCTGAAGGAAACCCCTCGTAGGCTTCTCAGTCTCCCCTGCAGACAGCGCCAACTTTGAACTGGATCGTGTTTCATAGGGGAGACTCGAAAGTTTTGCACCCTTCGAGGATCACCTTTCAAGTAGATTTCATGCATGACGTCAATGGACCAAAGGTACTCACTTCTGCTCTAGATTCAGCAATTGGCTTTCGGAGAATCGCTGTTCGAGCAGTTGGATCTCCTTCTGGTGTTCCTGGCGCAGCTTTTCCAAGGCTTGCTCCTTCTCACGCTCGAACTTGTCCTGCAAATAAGATGGTCCTCCCTATTCGACTACACGTTTGCTGGGACAATCACTGTTCGCCCACATGTTTACAATGTCTGACTGCGATTGTAGTGAGCGAACCCCGAGAAATCCTATTCTCGCTATCCAATGCTCGAGGGTAAAAAGGGAGGGTTCCGCATTGAAACACGTTCTCCCGATCAAATGCGATTAGGATAAAGGAGAGATGGGAAGAAGGACCGCCGGGACCCTTAGACATGGAAAAAACATGAGAAACACCAATCATTGCAGGAAACTCACGCTCAGCTGTTGAAAACTCTTCATCCTGGCCTCGAAGTCCTTCTTGGCGCCGAGAACCTGAGATTGAGTATTGACAAGAGTCATGAATGTAAGGGACCTCTTCAGACAAAGCGATGATCTTCGTGGAGTATTCGGCCTCAAGCTTCTTCTCCCTCTCCGAAACCCGTTCTTTGTACTCGTGGAAGGTAGTCATGACACTTCCCTGAAGGTTCACATTTGGCTCATTAGAATGACTATTAGTCTGCATGTGCATTCATGCAGTAGGTGCCAACCATGTGATAGATAATGGCAGTCATATTCTTACCCGCTGTTTCTCGTACTCGGCCACGGTGTCCTCCAGAGTCTGGATCTTTCTCTTCAGCTCGGACTCCCTTCCGGCCAGCTTGTTGGAGGACTCTGAATGTTTGGAATAATATCTACTGCAATCCCCCAGGCATTCCTTTGAGATTGCCTCGTGTCATGAAATGCTTCCCTCATTAGCTGTTCATTTCACAGCTCATGCTTCACTCTCCCACGTAGTTGTGATTGCAACTGGAAACGTTGCGTCGCATCATCGTCGATGCTTACGCAGGAAACTGATTCATCCTCTTCCCGCTATTCCTGTCCCCGTGTCCAATGATCTAGTAACGCGACTCCAGTTCCGGCACAGGGTCTCAAGTACTGATGAGAGAGTCATGATTCTTTCCTTAGGACCTTCAAACCCCTTTCAAGTGTCGATGAGACAGAACGGACCTTTCTGCTTGGGACCATAAAAGCATTAATTCCCTTGGGAACCGGTGCATTATAATTGGACTGCTGAGTTCTCACCACTGGATGCAGCTGCAGCCCGAAGGAGGCTGACGAGGTTCTCCCGCTCATCGTCATAGCGAGTGAAGCTGGGATTGGGGGAGAGGGCAGGGGAGGAGGCCTCGGCGGCGTACTGTTGTTGAGTCGCCACCACGGCTACCGGCTGAAAGGACTAGACTGTATCCCTGGTTCCCTTCTTGAAATCACCCGTCCCGTGATTGTACTCAGTCCGGGCGTAGCGGGAGGCGCCGGCCACGCGGCGATGTTCGGACGGGAATCGTGGGAAGCCGCGGAGACCGCCTGAGACTCATGAGGAAACGTTCTACGGTATACGAATAATTTAGAAATCTTCCGAGCATTTCAGCCCAACATACACATTATGGAAAGATCTTGAGTATGTGAGTATCATATAGTCTGATCCATTGTTTTGAGCTGATCGAGTGCGACCATCCTGTCCATCTTCAGCACATGTGAATACCTGCTGAGCCTGAACCGCCGCCGTCTGTAGCAGCATGGGCGATGGCATGCGGACATCTCTGAAAAAGGCTACAGTAACCCCGATGATCCAGTGATCACATGTGATTGCCCCCTTGGACCGGATGTTGATTGTCTCGGCGCTGTTCATCGAGCGTGGGGCCCGTGAGTGAAGACCCCTCCGTTCCCTCGACAACACTCTCTGTCCTACCTGATCTCCCGAGGCCCCCCCTTCCCCTCCCCCCCTTCGAATCAGTGACGCAGGTCTCGGTGTTCGGTGTAATGACCCAGTCCCCCGGGACACGAGGTCTCCCTTCCCAGGTTCGGGAAGACTAGAGGGACGGGATCTGAGAGGCCCCAGAGAAGTCAGAGAGGGGCCTAGGGAGGGAAAGGGGGAAGGAGAGCCCCCAGAGAGAAGTGACCAGGTAGTGGAGCAGCTGACTCTTCCTGTGGCCAGGGCGGCCAGGGCGAATCGAGAGACTTCTATACGAGCGGAAGCTCGGGAGGGTAATTTCGAAATCACTTTGAGAGAAGACCAAGAAGTGATCAGGAGAATGATCCTAATGACATCCTCTCTCAGGTCCTCCCCTGTCTCGATCCGCGGTGCAGGGCAATAAATAGTCGAAAGTCACGTCGAGGGGAAGTGGGACAGGAATAGATCCCCCGAGGAGGAAAGGAAATGCAGAGGGAGCTTTTCTGACAATGGAGACACGGAAGAATGGAGGCAGGCGGATCAGACATCGATACTTATTTTAATAGCTGCTAAAGGTTGTTGTTGATGGAAAAGGGGCAAGAACGGTGAATATGCAGTGTTCAATACGGAGCTGTTCTCTCTGAGTAGTTTCTTGTATGTCTCCCACTGTTCAGCTATCAAAATCTAGGGTATTGTGCACCCTGAGATCCTAGAAATTACTGACAGTAAGTGTGGTCGTGGACTCCTCGAGGCTCTCCTGCTCGTGCTCGGCCTCGGCCCTTGAGGCGACACAGATCGTCCCAGCGGCCCATCGTACGCCTCCTCCGATAGGTAGTTCAACTGCAAAACCATCCCCCCCTGGTCCCTTTCTCTCAGGAAGCTAGTTTTCAGGCGGGAGATGACGAGGGAGCCTTTTTGGGAGACGGGGAAGTAGTCTTTGTGCCTCCCGTGGCATCGTTAGCAGACATGATTTAGGAGCTCCGCCCACGAAACAGGGAAAGGGCTGAACATGAGGAAAAGGCATTGTGGGCCCTTTGTCCTAGATCCCAAGGGGAGTAATAAAGCGAAAAGTAAATAAAGGCTGAAGATATGTGGAGAAGGCATTGAAGGAGGCCCTTTGTTCGAAATGCCAAATGTTTCAAAATGTGAAAAAATTGTAATGGAGCATTGTACCCGTTCTCGAATTGCCCTTGGTCCGATATTCCAAGTTTGAAAAATTGTTATGGGGCCACTTACCCGTTCTCGAAAGCGGTCATTCATTGCAGTGGGGCCGAGCCCCGGCTCTTTGTTGAACTCTCGATCCCCCCCTTCGAGGCTCCGCTCCTCCGATGGATCTCCCGGGATTACCTGAATTTATAGTGAATACACAAAAAGTGCGTCTTTCCAGGAGAGAGATCCCATATATTCTCCATCCTTTCGGTCAGAGAGAAAATATGAGATGAAAGTCTAATCTCGAGAGAGCGAAAAGGAGAACAACGAACCGTAGACCATGTACTCGGAATTGAATCCGAAATAGAGCGGTCAAAAACGTGACAGAGAGAGCGATTCGTGGGATGTGACTAGGGCGGATAACAAATTTGCAGACAGGAAGGAGAGACTTTCACAGAGGATAAATGCCGGTAAGCAGAGCAAGGGCAGGAATGGGAAATTGCTCAAAGATACACTTGGCCCGCGGCAGAGCGGTCTCTCCCCCCACTACAGCCAGGGGGCTTCTGTCGTCTCTCCACTGATCAGTTTTCATCATAGAGGCTTTTATTCTCTCCGTCTCTTCCTTTCCCTCTATCTATCGCTATCAGAGACAGTTATATTCGAGAGGGTCCAGGAAGCTCGATATCTGGCCTCTCGTTGTCTCTGACAAGCCCGGTGGGGGTTTCGGGAGAGCAGCTGTTGGGAAGAAGGGAGACTCGAGTGAGTGATCGCCCGATCACTTTCCACTATCACACCTGGGTCTCTCTCCGATGACGAATCCCAAATCCACCCCTCGATTCCAGGAAGATCCCAAAATGGATGTCGTTCATTGTTTTATCAGCGAACTAAACTCGTCTTCACTTCGCACCTTGGAGCGAAACTCTCTCCCAGCAGTCAGACGACGATAAAACTATATTTTCAATGGAGAGGTAACATACGCGGACCGAACGCGAATTTAGAGGCGTTTGGTTCGCCGATGACATAAATGTCTCATTGTCAGACTGATACATTTGCATCATTTCGTAGACCAATAATGCTTGGGTCACTTGTCCCACCACTTTTCATTTAATCCTTGAGTGGATGAGTTAAGACATCGGCGAACTTCTTTAATGGCTCTGTTCATTATGCGTACAACGATGATTTCGATGATTGATTTCATTCAAGTCAACCCCTTATGAGGGGGTTCGAGTTCGAGTTTTCCTTGTGAATAACTCACGTGAGTCTTCCTCCATGAGGAATGAAATGCGAGTCTTGATTCCCTTTAGCTTGTCGTCTCACCAAAACAAGGAGCTCGTCTAACGACTCCTCATGTGATCTACGCTTCTCAGCCCAATCACGCCAAAGTGGTGGATCTGTTAACATGCACTTTATCCATTACGACAATTGGGTCTAGAATGGGTGCCGCATCTTGTTGAACAAAAAAGGACACGGGGGGTGGACTTTTGGTGCATATGAAACTACAGGGGGGGAAGGGAATAATAGGGATAGGGAATCTCGCGCGTCTTTTCTGCAGCTTACGACGTGGCTCGTGATATCGGGGGATTTGTCAAAACACATGGGCAGGGAAGAATCAGGGGGGCCTGGGGACTTCAGCGGCGTCCGAGCCCGATCCTGTAGTGGTGGACGTCCATGCGGCGGAGACGGTCACCAAAGGGCTGCAATTATCAACCCGTAAATATTTTCACCCAGGAACTATCTGACCTACCGACCTACACGCGGTCATTGTGAACCCCCAAGAATGGAGTCTCGACTTCATTCACTCCCACCCTCATATTTTCCACGTCCGTTTTCGAACCCGACCCCCTCGATTTCATTTCCTAACAATTGACATGGAAGTATTTGTGGAGTGCTCCTTTGTGTCTAAGAAGGGTATCCTTCTGAATATTTGAGAGTGCTTCGCTCCGGAATTCCATTCATGGAAAAGGAAGCGCGCACTTGGAAGTTCCGATGAACCCTTGTTGATGAGAAAAGTGAATACTCCCCCAAGTCAAGTAACGAGATGAAAGGAGTGATTTCACTAGAGAGAGGGGGATTTTCCGTTGCGCTCACGAAGACTTGACTCCAGAGAACGACTCGTCTCTACCACTCTCGCATCCCCATTCACTTTGAGAGTGTTATCGAAATTATCGGAAAGGATGCCGTAATCCAGGATAATCGCTGGCTATGATCTTTAGAAAATGTGCGGTCATCGCTCACCACGGAGCGCTTTCCGAAGTTCATGCGGAAGGCATTGTAGTCAAGCTTGCCGAAGTTCTTCATCGGCGCCGCCCGCTTACCGAAGTTCATGGGGTATGCCTGGAGTTGTGGGATAGACTCAGAAAATAAGTCGTGACTACCTTGTAGTCGATGCCACGCTTGTCGGCAACCGCTCGCTTACCGAAGTTCATGGGGTATGCCTGGAGTAGTGGGATATACTCAGGAAATAAGGTTTGTGGCAACCTTGTAGTCGATGCCACGCTTGTCGGCATCGTCCTTAGACACGTTGTCCTCCATGGAAACGACATCTCCCTCCACGGGGTCGTGCGTCTCGTACGACGAAACCCACTGTAACGAGCCACGTCGAGTTGTTTTTCCGCTCACGACTCATTTCGCACAGTCACAACTCTTTGGAAGCTAACCCAAACAATTAGGGCTTCTCTTCCGGTCCCGTGGCATTTGGGCTCAACACTCGAGTTCAGGATGGCTCACTGCTCATGGCTAATCAGTGAGTGACACCTCGACGCCCCCGTCTCTACTCAAGTGCTCTGTACCGGGAACGAGACCGAGCAAGTCTGGAGGACTCAAGGACGACTAATAGCAAGTCCATCATAGTCGTAATGGTCACTGATGCTTACGGCGTTGGCGACTCCGGCCAGGATGCAGGAGAGGAGGACGGCGTGGGTGAACTTGAGCTGCATCGTCGATTCCCTGCTTACCCTGCAAGGTATTCATTCACAAGCCATCCCAGGGAGACAACAACGCGCAAGCCGCCGACCCTCTTCCCACTCTGCGATGTGTGTGGGAGAGCACCGCCGCTTTAAATGCATGGAATCACGTGTCGGGAGAACTTGGAGAACTGTTGTCCTTTTCCGTGAAAAGGGGGGCAATCACTGTCCAGTTTCGAGAGGCCACAGACTGTCAAGACTGAGCACATGGAACGGTAATTGACGGGAAGGCCCTCAATATCCCTGACGTGACGCGCCCCGCGGGTCTTCCCTCACCTGTGGACGACGCACGTGGCAAATACGACTCCGCCCGTGTAACCCGTTAAGAGATTAGCGGACTCGACACTCGCAGATTCAATCGCTACCTGAGGCTTTTCGAGAACGGCAGATAACTCGATCAGGTGCCCCAACTTCCAGGACGGAGGTTAATTGGTGACGGGATAGAAGGGAGGGCCCATACTCAGAGACCAGGGCGAATTCCGAGGCGGGTATCCGAGATACCCGTATCGGGCTAGTAAAGCTCAGGTTTCGCGGGGGATGCCAATTAGGGAGTAGGCGTCCTTGAGGATAACATGAAATCTGAGGGGGTGAGACCACCGAGAAACGAGTAGTCGGAAAATTTAGGGGAGGCATGCAGATGAGGAGGGTCCGTGAATCCGATTCGCAACTCTTCGTCCTCCGCAAATTTCGTTAAGGCGGTAAATCGGGTAGCGTTCCGGGTAAGGACAGTTCAAGGGGTGGGGAGGTGGCGGGGGGGGGGGGTACGAATCAAATTTT
>JACMIG010002837.1:0-11918 GCA_014805385.1 Levipalatum texanum | reverse complement strand
GCGCCGGGGGCGCCCCCCCCCCCCCGCTTATATATTATGGATCTTTGCAGGTGTCTCCTACGAACCAAAGTGCTCAAGTAAAATACAACCTACGCCATTCTCCTGATAGGATTCGGAACTGACCCCGAAAAGGGAGATTATGTGCTCATCAAGAACTCGTAAGACATTGAAAATTAATTTCTCCAGCTTGCCAATTCCTTGAATTTTAGTTCTCTATTCTCAATGTAAATTTTCCTGAAAATAATTCCATAGAAATATTTGCAGACATGGAAGGCAATGGGGCGAGAAAGGATACATGCGGCTTGCACGCAACTAAGATAACCACTGCGGTATCGCGAGCTATGCATTGTATCCAAGTGTGAACAATAGTGTGATTTCGCTCCCTCGTGTGGTCATGTTCTGATATGATAAAAAAAGTATCATAATAAGTCTTTCGTCGATGTTGGCATTGTGGATTATGGCGATCTTGACGGGTGTGAATGAGAACTTGCACTTTTCGGCACCACCCGAGAAGAGTTCCTTGATTCCCATTTTTCTGGTCAGGCAATGATTACAACATCACGGTGGGGTCGAAGCCCTCAAAAGGCGTGCAAATCGGCACTGAGCAGACTAGAAGTGGCGGGGTGCGAAGTGCCAGAGGTGCGAGGAGCGCGCACACGCTGTACGGAATTGGAATGGTGCACACCTCCTTGTTTTCGGGAAATAAACATGTCGTTCAAAATCAGGGCTGATCTCGCTTCTTTCTTGCATTCTAACCATGTTCTATCTGATTGTCTACCCTCATTCGCCCCATCCCCCATCGTCAATTGTTAGTCTCTAGCGGACCGAACAAAGGCTGTCATACCAGCGATAAGGGCTCATTTCTCGTGTCAGCCACACCCAACGCTTCTTTGCCACGTCTGCTCGCCAATTTCTCTTCTGCTCCTTTGCGTAGAGTGAGGGGCTGTGGGAGAGAACCGGAGAAACGACCCTGCCCTCTTAGTCGTTCCACCAGCAAGGAGAGAGGGTCCCGGAAGACAGTCCTCTCCCCATGGAGTTTACACCGTTCTATTCTCTGTCTCTTCTTCCCCAATGCTATGAAGCCGAGAGAGAGGGCGAGAAAAGAGAAGAATGCTGGAAAAGAGGAGTAATTCAAACTGCTCACATAGAATGGTAGGCTTCGTCCGGCAAAAAGCTCAGGCAGGATGAGCAGAGCTGTGTATAGGCAGGGGCCATGGGAGAAGGAGGAGGAGGAGGAGAGCAAAGCGGAAGGAAGCCAGTCTCTGTCCTCACTCTTGTTCCGTAGTCTTGCCGAAGTGCCATAGTTTTTTTCCTGGCTCTTGAGGATATGTCTGTTTGTGGAGTGTCCTATGAACTCGAAACAATCCATATTCCATGTGCTTTTTCCCGGGTTCGGTCGATTACACTAATCGCTATTACCACTTGCAGAAGGACTCCTACGTAGCCCAATCGACTTGAGTATGATATTATAACGGCAGAATAATCGCCGAAATTAAAGGTTGGTCTTTAATGTTCGATGACACTTTCTGATTTCTTGCAGTTAGTGCATGCTAATTGCAAGAACGCTTTTATAATCTTCCTCTGACGAATGATGCTCTTCCAGGTGTGGATAATCGAAAACATCAACACGAGCGACCGTCTCGAGGAGCTTCTCAATGTGGCCTTTATTCTGGACCCAAGCTACGCGCTATCTACGATACTAGGAGGTACAAGAAGGGAAGTGGAGAAAAGTGCAAAGTGAGTCGCTATATTTTTGCTCGCGCATTTTTTACTATTTTTTACTTCAGGATGGATAGTGGAGCTGCCAGAGCTGCGCGACTGCCACAGGACTGCCTTCTGACTGGGCCCTGAATGCTGCATCATCAAGAACAACGAATGCCCCACATAATTTCGCGTAAGCACTTTGTTACCGGGGACAATAGACCTCTTCGTTACGGCCTTCTATCCATCGATTCACTCAAGTGCGAGGAGTCCACACCAATTTTATTAATACATTATGTCTGGCCGGTAATAAATGTTGTTATTTAATTGCGATGCAGCAGATAATGTATTGGTTTGCGGGAAATCAAGTGCAACTCTCAAATCCGCAGTCGAATTTCATGGCTACTTCCAAATCAACAACACAAACTTGAGAACAACAACAAAATGAATCCATCGGTACTTAAATGTGTGTACCTAAAGAATTTCCTATAAGTGGAGAGCAGGGTATCGGGGCTGGTTGGGCTGATCCATCGATAATGGATGAACCGTTTCCAAAATAATCAAAGAAAATTTATCGTTTTGTCCTTGTCTCGGTCCCTCGTGACGAGGATTATTTCCAACGCTTCGACTCTCGGGGGATGGCAGCTTCTAACTGAGAGATCTGTTTAGTCAGCCTGCAGATCATTCCTCCCAGGCGGATCTCCTCGTCTGATCGTAATTGGTCCTTTGCGCCCGGGGCGGATGGAGCCTGGCGAAGAGTGATGGGGATTATCTGGAGTCGTCTCTGACTCGATGGGCGGTGGAGAACCTGAGGCAAACTTCGATCTTTCGACGGAGTTTTGTCACCTTCAACTTTTTCTCTAAGCACTTTTTATGAAGAACTAAACCAACCTGATAGTTTTGTCGAATTGTACAGAAGATTTGTAGAGTTGATGCGGACTGCGTACGAGTCCTCCTACAAGGAAAACTAATCATTTTGAAGAACTTTTCACCGCGGTAATATCAATGCAAAAGAGACGGGCAAGCGTAAGAGGCGCGCATTCGTGAATAGACTGACTAGGACCTTGAAGAGACCCTCGGAAGAGAGGGCGCCCCTCCTCCCCACCCCCGCAGCCTTTACACACAGCGAGTGCCCTAAGATGAGAAGACTTAGTGTAATCTCATTTGCACTCCCCCTAGACTACTCTATTCGGCCTTCTATATCACGGATAAGGATAAAACTCAAAATGCAGGTTTGCGGAGGCTTCTGGATAGTCAAAGTTATTGTAACATGTATATTTTCTTTATCAGAGCGTTGAAGCAAACAATATCTCGGAGAAAACACTAGTTTTCTGATGCGGCCTTGATGGCTGTGCTCTTATCGACTTCTTGTTTCCTCCAAGGCTCTCACCAGTATTCCAGTCGCGCTCGCGTCTTCGAAGTTGACGATAATTGGCTGCTCATAATGAACTTCGCAATGAGCAATACTCTTTTTTGATGCCGAGCTGATTCTCTTGATATCGAGGCTTTAAGTTCCAACGAACAAGGTTAAAACAACTTGCTTCTGAACCCCCCTCATAGTCAGTAGTGGAAGTCGAATAAAGTTGGAATTAGGGAGGTGATCAATGATGATATTTGTCTTGTCGCTATGAAGTACGAAGCCAACTAAAAATGAGGCCTTTGTTGTCTAGGGAGGAGTTTATGCCGCACTGAATCTCGGCAATTACGAGCCAACGAATTGTGTAACAACCCTTGTTGCGATCTTTTGCAAGCTGCACATCGGATCAGAATATTTTACTTTCACTTTATTCGAGCCAACGGCATACTGAACGAATAAGCAGAATGAAAAGGAGAACTCGAGAGGCAAAAATATATAAAGAAACTAAAAAAATAATGATAGGAGGTAATGCCATCGCATAATTTTAGTGCCAACTGCTGCTCAAATTTGAGTTCTCCCAACTATCGCTCAAACTTGAGCTCTTTGTGGAACAAGGGGGCGGATGGTGCTGCTATAACTTGTGTTCTCCTCGTTTGAGATTCCGAGCCTTGCTAGTGCTGCTCAAACTTGGCCGCTTGAAATGGTCAACTGACTTCGAAAGATACGCTGAAAAATAATTCATCGGTTTGGTCAGAATTGGAAACTCATCGCAGAACTTTTCTCTATTGACTGGATCCGCGTGCCGTTCAAAAACCTCATCATGACTAAAACATGTGAATTAAGACTTTTATATAGAAAACACACGTTTCACACGTTTCATCTGCTTAACTGACCGAAATTGTACCCTCCCTCCTCCCACGGGTACGATAGCCTCCCACGTTTGATCTACCGTAATTTCATCAGAGGATGAACAACTCGACCCGGCGGATGTGGAAATGGAGGACCGGGAGAAAGAGGCAGCGGCCGAGCGGCGAGTGAGCAATATCGTTTATTCCGAAAAACAACAGCATTATCTTTGATTTTGTCCCCTCTTTGAAGCGTGTCACTTCTTTTGAAGATTTAGATATATTATATTTATCTCCAGCTGAAACTTGATTATATTGAATAAACGTTCCGGACTGTACGCTCATCGCCCTGCGATCTCTACAGATCTCTCGTTACTCTAGCCGCCAGACATCGAGAGAACTGTGGAGGGAGATCGTAGGTGGCGATGAGGGTATTGTCCCGGAACGATCATTCCGCCGACAATAGCATCACTGTGCAGCGCAAGCTCGACGAGTACGAGGCGACAGCAAGCAAGCTCTGCCCATACCTTAATTCTAAGGAGACATTTTACATTAAATGCCATCTGAATGGCCACGAGATGTTTGCATTCCTCGATACAGGTAAGGGGTCAATTGATATATAGACGCGTTTTTGTAGCAGAAAAAATGGAACCCGGACGCGTACAACCAAATAAAAAATCCTTGATGGTGTGGCTTCACGGGGGTCACGCGCGCGAATCAAAATTAGGCTCTCGGAGCCGTGGCTCAGTGGTCTAAGGCGCTGTACGACGCAGCCCCCTTCGACCACAGGGGGGTTCGAACCCCGGTTGCGACGGAACTTTTGCATTTTCGCTTTGAGACCTCCAAACAACTTCTAAAAGCATTCTATACAACTATAACACTTTTATTAGCGCAATAGTGCTATATAACGGATCTCGCAAATGACAAAAAGTCAAAATCGGTCTGGAGGACATCTTTAAAGGCTCACTTAACAGGAGCATCTGCAAGCATTATATCCTATTCTACTGCTCGCGCGTGCGGACTCGACCACCGGATCGACAGCAAATACAAATCTTCCTTCATTGCCTCCGGAATCCAAATCCAATCAAAAGGAGATATCCTGGCAGCGAATCTCAAGGTATTCCTCCGAGCAACGCTCACGGCGCCGTGAATGCGCGCCAAACTGTGGGAATGCGCGGCATTTTGTTGCTCGACCATATCCGCGAAGAACAATTGAATGTTAACTACATTTTCAGTTTCAACTAAGGTTGGGAGAGCATGTAACGTATTGTTTTCTGTGTGGAAACTAACAAATATGCGTTAGTATGTAAACTAGCGGAGCTACGCTCCGCCAACTGGAGGGGCTTCGCCCCCCCCCAGACCCCCATAGCGGCTCGCGCGCACTCAGTATACGCGCATTATAGTAGACGGGGATGGGCGCTCCGCGCCCACAATATTTACACGCATTGCGGAAAACGACAAATACGGGCGCTACGCGCCCATCAATCGGGCATCACATAATATTAGGTTGGTCAATAATGTTTCTACGACAACGATTTATTTCCAGGCCTGCTCTTGGGTGGGTTATGAAGTGTATCCTTTGCTGTGCATAGTGCCTTGGTAGTTCATGTGCAGCTATCTTCCTGTGGAAGTGAGACCACTCGGACCAAAATATTCGGAATTCCGACATTTTCAAGTGTTTTATGTCATATTATTTTCATGCTGAGAGCTACTGAGCTGAAATTTTGCGCATAATTACAAATCATATTGTGCGTGGCCAACATCATGTTTTTGGTTGCGAATCTTACGAATCCGTAGAAAAACAATTCTGCGAACATGTGCACTTTTTAAAAAATTTCAACGTGTTTTGACAAGCCCGTATAAAATCGAAAAAGTGGTTATTCGTTTTGAAATTTATTCTTTGAGTACTCTCACCAAAAGCACTCTCGCCTAAGGCATTGGTTGGAGGATTAGTAATGATTGTGAAAAACGGGACTTTAAGATCCGTATTTGCTTCCGAAAACCCATTTTTTCAATTATTTCATGCTAACGTTAAGCTTTTGCTACAACCAACGGCTCATTTTATTCAGCGCTCGCCAGTACACCTTTCCACCAAAGCATTTAATTTTCTAGTCAAAAACGCCCTTGGAATAAGAAAAACAATTTATGAATTTCCCACGATTTTAAATTCACTTTCTGAGAACGTTTGGTCCGTGATGTCCCATTTGCACGAGAAGGCAGCCACCGATTAGCGGCCGAGGGAATATGCGTGGGACATGCAGCTCTTCCTTACCTCAAGTGCATTTGACACAAGACCATCTGAGGCCAGAGAAAGAAAATTCCAAAGTCCATGTTGCAAGACTTATTGACCAACCTAATATTCGGTTGGTCTAGTTTCGGTCGCACAATACTGTCGGGTGAGGGACAAGCGCATCCCGCCCACATAATTTAAATAACTACGCTCCAGAAAGTACGCTCCACGAACTTGCCACTATCATTTGAACTTCTCCGAAAAATTTTCTAACATCAAAGTAGATCTACACTCCAGAAACTACGCTCAGAAGTTCGCTAGTATCAAAGTTTGCGAACATTTTGAGTACTTTTGTAAAAATCATGTTTTTACGTGTTTTGACACGTTTTCACGCGTCAAAAACATGTTTAGAAATGTTCCTGTGAAATTTGCGAACATTTAGAGTACTTTTGGAAAAATAATGTTTTTACGCGTTTTGACACGTTTTTAGCGCCCAAAAACATGTTTTGACGTGTTCCTGTGAAGTTTGGGAACGATTTGAGCACTTTTGGTTTGGACACTAAAAACATGTTCGGACACGTCAAAACTCGTCAAAACGTGTCAGAACACGTTAAAAACATTTTTGTGATTCTTGCCAGATCGTGCCGAGTCGATTGACACCCTATTTGGGCCGATTTGGCCGATTCCGTAAAATCCGGTTCCGGGAAGTGGCATTTTCCGGAATTTACGGACCGCGGGAATATGCGGAATCGTCTTCTCGGGGTCGACTTAGGGGGGGTAGGTCAAGGTCCCGGGGGCTCAAAGTGCCCAAATCCTATAGAAAGACGGAGCGTTACGGACAGACAGACGGACAGACAGAGGGTCAGACAGACGTTGCGATTTGTTAATAGTGGGGGAATTTACAACGGAAAATGTACCTCAAATTCACCGTTGTCATTAGTCCACACGTCTTGCAGAATGGTTTTTGTATCTGCTGAACATGAATGTTGTGAATAATGTATATTAGGTACCAAAGCACAGACAAGCTCAACACACTTTTTACCTCTTCCTTTCATTTTTACATCTCTTTCATAATCAGAAGAGCCGGAAAAATGGCTCGAGTCAATCGGGATATTTTCAAGCTTAATTTTCCTACAAAAATCCGAAAAAAATCGGTCTACGACCCCTCTTATTGCTAGTTTGTTTTTAACTCACCTGCCACTAACACATTTCGAATGGTAGCTTGCGCGAACATCTAACAGATGGTGTTATGTATTTATTATAGGCCAACCAGGCATTCCCTGCTGCTTCGCGGGTTCCGCCAGCCGGTGGGCAAACGATGTAAAAAATATTTGTTCAGAAAACACATTTTTGGAGAAAAATAGAAAACATTTTGTGCAGTTTGATTTTTTTCTCATAAGCCTAACGTGACCCATACACAGACACACCCTTTTATAATATATATGATAGTAGTCCAATTAAACAAATATAATTTTCCGCCAAAAGAGTGTCAAGGTTTAGCGAACCTCGGTAATTACATTTCAGTCTGAATCGTTTACGAAATTGTTTGGTAAACTTATCCCCTATATTTTAGTCCATAGATTCTTCGATTCGATACGTTCATCTCATCTAGATCCCCACGATTTTTAAGGCACCTTAAAAGTGCTCTCTCCTCCTTTAATGATAATACCGATTTTTTCAATTAAAGAAGGAATGGGAAGAACTTCTTGGCAAAATGCCAATCTTAATGGAATGCATTTTCCCCATACGTCTACGTATTGAAATGTCGCATTTCAATACGTAGACGTGAGGGGAAAATGCACTCCATAAAGAAGGACTAGGAAGAACTTTCAAAAAGCCCGTTTGCATACTCCAGACCAGTCAAATCAATGCGTTTGACTACAGAATTTGTCTGGAACGATGCACTTTCGCTCGACGTTTCTCAATTTCCGTAATCTAGCGTCTTAATGGTCTTAGTCTAATCTACGGAATCAAAGTTCTTCCCAGTCCTTCTTTAAGATTGGCATTTTCCCAAGAAGTTCTTCCCAATCCTTCCTTAAAGATTCATTTGGAGTTACTTACCAACCACTAGATTGACTTTGACAAAGAATAAGGGCACTCCGAGACACTCGACTCTCCCGCGGACACTGACGGTCTGCAACAAAATATTGCAATGTAAAATAATAAGTATTTCAGCATAAGTGAAATGGGTCATTGACAGGTTGGTTTATGGAAAAAGATGAGGAAAAACGAACTTGAACGTCGAACTGATCCTTGCAACACAGAGCACTTCTTCTTTCCCACCAGCACGAATAAGGGTCAGACGCTTTTTCATTATCTTCTTTGTAGATTCCTCCACCATCTTTGTATTTTCCTCTCTCCGTGAAATTGTTGTAGCACGTGGTGTAGTCGTTGCATTTTTTCTAGTAGCATTGGGAAAAGCGTTTAGGGTTGCCATGGATCACAGCTCGAAATAATTGGTACTCCGCAGGCGCCACAGGTTTGGGAACTGATATTGAACGATTTCGGAGACGCAGAAAATCGAACAATCGATAAATTTTTGCAATCCACAAGAATTCTCAACTATGTTGGAGAAAATAAACAAATGGTGCTATCGTAAAATCAAAAGCGATTTGCCTTCCAACGAGTATACATATATATTGTGCCGCACCACAGAACTTCGCAATTACCGTTCCGCAACACTGTGGATAACGATTCCTACCTGCCGAACTGTGAAGATCGATATAACAAGCTTCCATAAAGTGCCAATCACCCGGATGCGTTTTAAATTTGAACTTTGCTTGGAGGAATCGTCCTCCACAGAGTCGTGGAATGACAATTTAAAGGCCGACCTACTAATATTTATATTTTTGAAAAGTATAAATATGCAAAATGAATCTACTTTCGCATTTTATGACGTTTCTTTGAATTTTATTCCGTTTCCATGATTCGTTCTGTAATTGCGTGATCGTTCAGAAAAGTCGCTGAGGGAAATAATTTTAGATTTTTCTATCGAATTGCGAGATGAATTGGTGTTATCCGGCACATCATTTGAAAACTAACCCTTCTGCAAAAGGAAACAGACAAAATGTATCAAAACAATTAAAATTAATTATGAAAGTTGTGCTGATTTGGTTCCGCCACGAATTACCTGAGCGAGCAAGATGCTGGCGGTATCCGTGGTGGCCTTTTTCAATTCATAAAGATTCAAAGAAACATCGTAAAATGCGTGAGTAGGAGCATTTTGCAGCGTTTTTACGCACTTGAAGACTAAAATATAAAAATCATTCGTGGGTCAGCTCCCTTAAAAGTTCTGTCATGTGGCACATTATGAAGCTCACGATGTTGTGCAAATTGCTTTAAGTTGGTTTGGCTTAATTTGCAAACGCTTAAAAGGATCGAAATTGAAATCGTTTTGACAATCTTTTTCATTGCTGTAGAGAATGTGTGCTCCTAAGTAGCGTATAACCTATGGCACAGGATCCTCACTTTCGCGAACAAAAAAATTCACTTACACTCGCATTGTTCTCTAACGTTCTTATCATTCATATCCAGTCGGATCCCTTCGCTGCAAATCGTTAAGGTATTGGTTCGGAGTCCGAAGACCGATAATGTGTACATTATCGGCGATGCAACCACACGCGTTTCCCTCGATATGAATCGTATGCAAAAAAGCGAGATCGATTAAATGAGCCGACCCACCTTAAAATTTGATTTTTATTGGAAAAGAGTGCGAAAATGTTGCAAGTAGATACCAATTTTAGCGAATTCCTTATGATTTTTCAAAGATTTCGATAACAGCATAAAGATGGTGAGTTTATAGTATGTATTTGGATACAAAGACCGATACAGCCGTAAGACCACCCCGAGCACTATTTTCACAGTATATTTTCCGAATGAAGTATATATTTTAAGGGTGGATTGGCTCCTTTAAAGATTTTAAATGATGTAACAAAGAGTTCTTTGCATTAAAAGAATTAATTTATCTCATTAAAATTGATTTTTCAATAACGCACTAAAATAGACTAGCTAAACTCCTTGTTGTCATTTTCAAAGATTCGGGCAACGGAATTATGTGTGCGATTTTTTTCGTTGAAAAAGTCTCATAAGAAACGGAAGGTTTGCAACTAGACTTCCATCAGTATTTGTATTTATTACTGTATTATCTTTGCGTCGACGTCAAGGTATTTTCTCTCATTATCGGTCCAGTTTGTCTCCAGCATACATCCCTGAATTGGAACCACTTCTTTCGTTTTGTTTATTCTAAAATCAGTTATCTTCGAGATAAATGAAACATACTTTTTTAGGTATCATCTTCCTGCTGCACTGGTAAAAAATTCGCAAATATAATTCCATTCCGCCATATTCAAAATAGCAGCCTTCCAGCTGAATGGAGCAATGATAAGAATCATTTTATGTAGAGTAAATAAAGTTCAGGTTGCAGAAATGTGAAATAAAATTCACTTGTCGAAGATGAATCCCCAAGATTGCGACAGTAAAGAAGGTCTAGCAGCAACCTCTAATTGCCATTCTTAATGCGAGTGCATTTGTCCATACGTCGACGTTTTCAAATGCAAAATTTCCCAAAGTCGACGCATGAGCTAATGCAAACCATTAAGAGTGGCAAAGTGGCTAACAGACCTTCTTTAAAGAAGCCCTCTGGACACTTTAGGACATACTCTTTTTAGTGGTTTCATCGAAAGTACTTGAAAAATGCTGTCGAATGATATTACTATCAAAATTCAGAGACGAAAAATTAATTTTTAATAAGCGAAACAAACGTTGGCACAGTTCCAGCTTTCAGGAAATGTCAATGTGATCGTTCAGGGACCAAGATCGTTGCGGGACCACTGCCAAATGTGATTAATCGCGTTTTTTGCGGTGATAAACGACATTTATTGCGATTTTTTATTAGATTATTTTTTAAAAACTCGAAAGCATAGCTTAAAACTGCACAAATGTAATAATACGTTCAAATAACGCGAATAATACTTATGAAGCAATTTCGCTCTTTATAATAAAAATCTATTTCTCATCTATGGTGGCTGATTTTGATATCATTCGGAGTCATATTTCGAGCACTTTCAGAAGCAAATGAAATCGAAAAAAACGAAAAGTGCCCGGTGGGCTCCTTTATGCTCAGAAATGTAGACAAACATCTCATTTCGAACAAATTGAATCTTTCACTTTGACCGTGGTGAATTTTTAAAATTTTATTGTCGTTTCATGGGCAATGAGTACGGGCACAAAAATCATCTTCTTCTAATCGAATTTCAGGGACACAATTTGTCAACTTTCCTCTTTACAACATCTTTCTTTTACTATTCGAGGGGTGGAATTAATATTTTTTTTAGAAAAAATCAGTTACCTTATAGTGTCCACTGGAATTAGTAATCGTTTCAGCAAGCAGCGAATCAGGAAATTCTTTAAAGATGTATTGTTATTTGAAGAAGCCGAGAAAACGGAGATTTATAGAAGGAGTAGGAGAAAGATCCTTGGCTGTGAAACAGCTGTGAAAAATTGGGCAATAGTGGTATATATAAAGAAACACTGAATCTGGTCTGGAATTACCCTAAAGACCGTATTCAAAGGGGCTACATGGAAGCTCATATAGAAGCCTTTTGGAACAACCATAATAGTTCCAACAGGCAAACAAAGTTTTACCCATATCCGTTTTGTTACCAGCAATCGCTATGCTTACTCGAATTACAGTATCGAGCAAAAGTATTCGTCCACTTGTTTGTCTCTTCATATCTCGGGGTATAATGGTGCAATTTCGATTCGGAAAAAAACATGATGTAGCGGA
>JACMIG010002836.1:0-13909 GCA_014805385.1 Levipalatum texanum | reverse complement strand
CGATTTTGGCCTTTTTGGGCATTCCGGAGGTCCGCAGACGCAGGTTTTGCATATCTGAGCCACCGGAAAGCAATAATGCTGACCAGAATTTTGTGGGCTTCAAAACGATCCCTGGATTGGCCATGTACCTGGTCTCCTCCGGGAGTACGGTAGCGAAAATGGCCATTTTTTCCACGTTTTTGGCGAATTTGCTCACATCGTTAGCGATTTGACAGAGTTAAGAAGTCAACAGTCTCAAAAGTGATATGTGCCGTATCCCCCTATGACTGGGGACCATTTCTGTCCCCCCTTTTAGGTATCTAGCTAGTCATCCTGACGAGTACGGTGCCGAAAATGGTCATTTTTCCACTATTTTCGTGAAAGTAGCTTGTTCCGTCAGCGATTTATCAGAGATAGGAAGTCAACAACCTCAAACGTGATATGTGCCGTATCCCCCTATGACTGGGGACCATGTCTGTCCCCACTTTTGGGTATCTAGCTAGTCACCCTGACGAGTCGGTACCAAAAATGGTGATTTTTCGATGATATTCGTGGAAGTTGCTCACCACGATTTAGCTGCATAATTCGCATGAAAATCGATTTTTTCAATGTGTAAGATCTCAAATAAAGTCTATTCGTGAAGAGTACGTGCACAAAACATTTATTTCTTACTCCAAAAAGTTGGCAAAAGATCGGTCCCCGGCGGGGATCGAACCTGCCACCCCCTAACCTCTCGACTGGAGCCCCCGCCTTAGACCACTGAGCCACCCAAAAATGGGGGTGAAATTTTTTGGCACGCCCGCGAGAACACCGTGCAAGAGCATGCTGAAAATACGCTGAGGCTTATCAAGCTTAATATTTTTAATGTTTTGCAGACCTTATTCACACAATTTAATTACGCTTATAAACTATCAAGAAAAATCTAAGCTACTCACAAAATAGTTGGCGGGGGACAATTTTCATGTGCACTTCCTTGCGGAGCGACATTCGCTTCATTGGTATCTGTTCTACAACTGCACTTGGTAGATGATTCGTCCGTAAAGAAATCAAGAGTCCAGGTATAATCGAATGGAACATGCGTCCACTTCCCGGGCGAGAAATCGACGCTTCGTCCCTGAAGACGAGAGAAAATAAGGGAGATACGACTCAGCTTACACTGTAATGTTCATTCTCGTACAGCAAAAGGTGGCAATTTGCATTTACCACGAGTGCTCCAACCTGCCAATGATTTTCAATACTTTCGCTGGCTTTAGGCTACCACACTGTCGTTATATCCGGTATCCGATAGTCTTCCACTCAGTCCAACTGGGATGGAGCTGGTCGTACCGTTGAAGTGACTGCCCGAATAGACTTGTGCACAGCCCGAGCTAGAACTACTGGCCATCAGGCAAAAATGAACGAACTAGTGTGGAGGAAATAAACAGCATCACAGAAGTAAAAATGCTGACATTTCAATGTTGGCATCGAAGGATATTGGCATGTCCTCGCCGCTTCCTTCCAATTCTTCACCGCTACCTTCGTCTTCGCCGCTGCCTTCAGATTTGATGGCAGAACAGGCAATAAGGAGAAGAATCAAGATTCTCCCCAGTTGAGGATTGCGCAGCATCCCACGAAGCGAATTAGGCGTAGATACTTTGCTTCCGTTGAAAAAATAGCTCCCAGAAGGTGGGGCGAACGGAGCCAATAGTATTGCGAGTGGTGGATTTCGATGATTGCCGTCATTGTGTTGATATGATACGAGCGGAAGTGAAATAACTCTTATAAATAACCACTGCCGTGACATCAACAAATCACGATCTGCGTTAACTATGACTCATTTGTGTAGCAGATTCAAGCCAATAATTCACAACGGAATTCAAGGAATAACAAGATTGAATGGCTCGAGGGAAAAACGCAGACTTTCGCAACGACAGACCACGAATTCTCGACTATAAAATGTGCCCCGAATTACTGGTTGGAGATCAATTTGCAGATATTAGTTTTGGGTGTATTGATGTAGTCAAAGAATTCACAGTTACGTCATCAAATCAGCCTCTTTTTTCTGATTTTTCTTTATCGCTTCTAAACGTATTTAGAGCCTAGCCAACTTGTGGACTTTGTGGTGCAGTGCAACAAATCAAATGCGCAGCCTTCTGGCAGTGCCTCCAACCATGGGAACAGGCAGAGACAATGGCTCCCGGTTTCTTAACAGAGCCATTCGAAACCACTTACTGCTCAGAAATGCGGCGTCTTCTGGCGTGCGCATTGATTTTAGCTCTTCACGCCTTACCAGTCATCTCGTTCACGTTCTCAGCTTGTGACACAGCTTTGTAAGTTTGTTTGATTTGATGTAAGTATTGCATTTCATCATTTTAGCACTGGTTGTGCTGCGACCTGGCGAAGCCACCGCTGCCTCGGGGATCGAGTTCTGATAAATGGAAATGTGTCCATTCTGCACAGCCAGATCCGCTCAATGGTTGTCAATCCGGGATGCGAGCTAACCGTCTTCCAGCACGAAGACTATGCGGTCAGCATAGATCCTCATACTTTAGTTTTCGAATGAAGGCCGCAAAATCAATCTTTAAAAATCACTCAACTAATTTTTACTAATGCAATCTGCGATGTGCACTTTCAGCTGAACTGGTGTCTACAGAAAATGGCAATGAATCTTTTCGCAGTTCTATCTATTTCGTCCTGCAATGCAAACACAGAATAGTAGTGCTGGCAAACTAATTCCTGCGTCTCTTCATTCGTCTGGTCTCTTCATTTGTCTGACTGATGAGAGACTAGACAAATGAAGAGACGCAGGAATTAATTTGCCAACACTACAGAATAGCGTTGCAGGGCGCGCGCAGCATCCATGCACCTGGAATGTATCCGCTCGTTAGCGAGGTAGAACGCCGTTCCACTGGCAAGCGCGACCATTACTCCTCGGCCAAGTGCGAATGCCACACTGCGAATACGACTACCAATCCTGCGACTGTGCTCAACTCTACTGCCTTCTCGTGCAAAGAAACCAAGATGTAAGCGTAGCCACAATTGTTAATGTTTTAGTGCATTCCTGCGACCTAATTCGCGGAACCTGGAAGACCCTTCTTGCAGCACTTCTTGCGCGGCTGTGTTTGATGCCGTTAACTGCACGGGCCGCGAGTTGATCATCGGCGAGGGATACAGTCCGCGTCTGGAGCACCACGACTTCGACGAAGCGGTACTCAATTCACAATCACACTCATAGCATAATGTTATTATCTGCAGATCCGCTCGCTCGTCGTGAATTCCGGCTGCGCCCTCACGCTGTATCAGCACGTGGAGTACGGGGTATGTCGTTTCCTTACCCAGATGTCTAGGCTCTATACAATTTTCTTCAGGGCTCCTGGGGACGCTACGTCAACATATCCGTGGCCTTCGTTCCGTACCTCAACAAATCGGATACTCATGAGGATCGGTACGCGCTAACGAAGTATCACAGAAAAGGGTGGAATACACGAAATAGGATTACATTACCGCACACCACCTGTTCAAATGCATAATGTCGTGGAAACACATAGAGAAATTGTTCAAAAGAAAGAGAGATATTCAGCCGTCACAATATGCCGTTTACATTTTCCAGCTTCTCCTCATACGTCTGCAAATGTTTCCACCCGCGCAACGAAACCGCAATTGCTCCAAAGCAGAAGGACGTCGATGTCGAGGAGCCTGAGACTACGATTCAGCAGATTCGGAACGAATACTACGACCACTTTAACAAGACCATGCAGAAGTGCACGTCCAAGCAAGAGAACCTGTCAGTTGTATGTAGTTGAAACCTAGTGGAAGAATTTTAGTATTGTTGTCGCCTCCCCATTCTAATTCCCTTTTTCCTATATCTTGATACTTGCAGTGCGACGTGCGCCGAAGTGCACTATTCCCTCGACTGCACGACTGCTCCAACCGTGATTCCGGATGACGGTAGCCTATACTTCCTCAAGAGAGCGGTCCGCTATTTGTCCATCGCGAAGATAAGCTAATAATTTCAGCCTTATATTCCCCGGGTCTACATCGTTAAGAAGGACTGCATCCTCTACATGTGCAGTCAAGTTTGTATTTGTCGCAAGTTATCAGGGAAAAGTTTAGAATTATCGTAAAACTTTTCACAGCTATCATGAGAAGTTACATTTCCCAGGAAGTAGTCAAAATTCTCCAATAAACCACAGACTTTAACCAGCCTTTGAGAAGTAATAACATAGCGCTTACAAACTGATATAAGCCATCTAAAATTATCATGAGTCCTTCAACCTTCATCAGCTCTCTCTTCAGGAACAGTGTTCGACCTTCGACGACCCCATCACAGCTGCCAATCCCGAGCGTCGCATTATGTGGGGCACTTGCGAATGCTCAGACCCTGAGCTAGAGAAGCAGGATTCCGAGGAGTCAGCCTTGTATCCTGGAATCTACGTATCTCCGCCGGCCGCCGTCATTATGGTCATCGGCCTTCTCGGCCTCTTCATCGGGGGAAACGCTGCTTGGTGCTGGTGCGTTAATCACATGCTTCTTTTCACTTGGGAGACATTGCTCCTTAACCCGTGTACTGCCACAGCGTTTTCCAAGGAGAATTAATTGTTTCATAGGTGGAAAATAGGAAGATCCAGCATGCTCAGCATAACTCGCTGCGGACGGGCTGTAATTTCAAACGGACACATGAAAATAGCAGAAAAATTTGCATATCTGTGGTTTTGTAATATGCAGTATCAACTTCTTTTATAAGGTACGCTGGAGTCGTCAAACAAGCGCGTCCCGCAGCGAATAGAGATGCGATCGCGAACTATAACTTCGAGATGGAAGAGAGAGAAGGATACAATGCCCTCGAGAACAAGGAAGACGACGAGGATCGACTGCTCGGACTCTGATTATGTGTGTAAATCTGTTGTATTACTAATTTTCCCTTTTATTCTACTTTCTTTTACTATCTATCATCATCCATCATTGCCGTTTCGAAGTTTTTGATGTTATATTCTTTTTATAAATTGTAATTTCATTTTATTCTCCGCAATCGTATTTATTTATCGATGAAGCACATGTGTAATCAAAGGGAACTTCAAGGTAACTACAGCTCGGCCCCGCAGAGCCTGCAGAAGAAGTCGCCAGTGGTGGTGACTCCGCCGCAGTTTCCACAGTAACCGGCAGCGTCTTCGGCATACTGGTGAAGCAAGGAAGCAGCTGAAGGAGTCGAAAGGGGAGCGGTAAGGGAGGTGGAATCCGCGGTTGAAGGGCACGGACAAGTATTGAGAGGTCCTTTCTCCTCCACGGGGCGCATATTCATTTCCTGCCTTTGAGAGACAGCGCTAGAAACGGACGTCTTCCAGTGGCCTAACGGATTGTGGATGGTCTGATGGAGGAAGGATTGAAGGAGTGGGGCAGGAAGAGACCTTGAGCTCTCTCATTCTCTCGCTCCGATACCCAGTGACGACGATGAAACGAGCCATGATGAGAGGGACCTGATAATGAGGCGTGAAAAGTAACCCAATTGTTCAAAATGGCCTTCCTCTAGGTGTATAGAGCTCCGTTAAAGAAGGAGTCGGAGCAACTTTGTAGCCGCAGGGTGAGTGCGTTTGCCCATAGGCCTACGTATTGAAATGCTGCATTTCAATACGTAGACTATATGCACATGCACTCCGATTCTGGTTGGCATGTTGCCAAAAAGTTGCTACTACTCCTTCTTTACATTATTGGAAAGAATGATCATCGAAAATACGCTGTTGTATTTTTCTGCGACTGATTGTGAGAACCTCAAAACACCGTGTAGAAAGTCTGGTTATATCGATTCTACAGAGTGGTATTTATCGACGTATTCAAACTTTGCATGAACGTTCTTTCGTTTTGTACGCTCACCACTCGACATGTCACTCAGTTCCCGAAGTTGTCCAAGCGTCTGATGTGGATAACCGGAAGGTACATGCGCATCGACGAAACGAGGAGCATGACATCCTCAAGTACAACGTTTCAAGGCTTCATGAAGGTTCCATCCAGCCCCCTGTAAGATGGATGCATTATCAAGGTCTACGGCAATTCAAAGGTTGTAAAAGAAAACGATCATCTTCGCACATTCTAATACACATGCAATCCATATTTGCGAGAAGCCCATTCCTTAGTTTTGTGCGTTACTTTGTATGCATTTGTGTGTATGAATGACAAGACAAGATTTCATCTGAAGTTGACAGCAGTTTTGGCTTTCCCACGCAAATAAATCTTCATTGGGTCAATTCTGATCAATTTTTGAATAAGATATGATCTCCCTTCACTCATTTCCCGATAAGGATGATTATCGCCCATGTGACCTCGATGAGGGATGATGCAGTAAGGGTAGACCCTATAAGGTTATCCTCCCCCTCATTCGATAGATCTCTGCTCCTGTGGGCATAAGAGTCGTCCTTCTACCATGCTTAAATCATTAGCATTGCTATTCCTCTTGATAACTTCAACTCGGTCAGATGAGATGGACAGCTGCGATGTTGCTTTGTGAGTGAATCTCGGTATACATTTATGCAAGCTGTACATGCTGTTACGGTCCAGAAACGGCCGCAATATGGTGGAGTACCTACATATGTACATTAATTATTGTGGAGAACCCGCGGCGTTCTAATTCCCACTCCCGTACAAGACCAATTACGGACTGCGCGGGCTCTTGATCTACCTCTACGAGCCCTGTTTCATGCCCTGTGTGATTCAATCCGCCATGAAGCGAGGGTAGAAAATCCAATTCAAGGGTAGACGCAGTCCATAATTGGAATTGTCCAGGCGTGGGAACTAGAACGCTTCGGGTTCTCTATAATATGAATATATTGATTTTCAGCGATGGATGTGCCCTGTTGTTTACGGAGGCACTGTGTACCGGGAGTAACCTCACTATTACCACCTACGTCGACCACTTCGGAGGACGTAACTTCGGCACAGTACGAAATGGGGCTTTTCTTTGTTTACTAAGCCTTATCTGTACTGCATTAAAAGCTGCTTATTCCATGAACAAAAAACCCATTGAATTCGATTCACAGATCGCTTCTCTCGTCGTGAATCCTGGATGCTCGCTGAAGATGTTCGAAAACGCCAATTTCGGAGTCAGTAAAAGAGAACGTTTCTATCCTAAAATGAAAGAGTGTCGTATGAAATGCATCCGAATAGCATAGTTGGTTGAACGAAGCAAAAAGCAGTGGCACTGTTCAAACTCCACACCCCTCTTGGTTAATTGGCAAACTCGGATAAATGAACCTTCAGGGCACCTGCACAACGTTCCGCACTGGACTCTACGCCCGTACGGGGCACTCAGTCTTTACGTCGCGGTCTTCCACGCGGTGCAGCTGTTCGACTTCCGCGGAATCTATCGTATCAGAGCAGCCATCGATCGCGATAACCACCATGCAACCTATGCAGTGTCGACCAACCTTGTGGGGTTTTGGTTTTTTCCGTTATGTCTGGCATCCCTTCTGTTCCCTTCGGTCGAACCATCGCTTCCACTTTTTCAAAAAAACAAAATATGTAAACAAATGATTTTATGATGGCGCATTTAGCTTTGCTTCATTTCAGTCTCACCGGGCAGTGCGCCGTAGCCTACGACTTAGACCGCTGCTCGGGACGATCTCTCGTTCTCGAGAATGGGAAGGCCATCGAGCGACTGTCAGACTTCGCCTTCAACGACGCCATTCGATCGGTTGCCGTGGCTGAGGGATGCGAACTGCGGATGTGCCAGCACTTCTACTTTGGGGTACTATTGTAGGCGGAATTAACCATACGGATACGGAATGTACGCTCATCGTCCTACGATCTCTCTCCACAGTTCTCTCGTTTTCTTTAACTTGTCTGTCGGTCAGAGAAAAGATAGAAGTGTGGAGAGAGGTCGTTGGGCGATGAGCGAACATTGACAATACTTATTTACCAAGTTCCCTTTTCTAGTTCACTTTTCGCCTGTTGCCCTATCGTTATGTACGATATTTTCAGCTAAACGCAATTTAAATATAAGTGATTAAATTATCTGGAACCCAAAACAGCCATTTTCAGGGAGAGTGCAACATATTTAGCGGCGCTGTCCACTCCGTGGATCATCACGACATCACGTATCTCTACGTTGACCGGGCGTCGTCTGCTCTGTGCTCGTGCCAAGCAGCCGCGAAGCCAGTGGAGAAGAAGGCTTCCAAGTGCAAGACGCGTCTTGCCAGCATGTATGCCATCGCTTTTGAGTACACTGAAGACTCGCGTCCTGGTTCACGTTCTATTTTCCAGCTCCGATTCCGCCTGCGCAACTCTGTTCGAGGGTTCCGGTTGCAACGGTCTGACGGAGACTTTGAGCGATGAAGCGGCGATCAGCTTCGACGCTGCGCACCTTCAAGTATTGTAGTTTATGCAGAATCCTTGACGCAACAAAGAATCGTCCCAGTTCACATGTTTTTCTGAACACTTGCTTTGTAGGCTAACTCCGTCATCGTCCAAAGTGAGTGCGAGCTGTTGCTATGTTATCAGGTACGAAATACCGAAGATCCAAGAAAGGACACTTTTTCGGAGTTCCGCACAAACTTATTTCACCTCTATCTGCTCTAAAAAATATTTACTAAACAATGATTACAGGCAGAGTGTGCCACCTTCCCCTCGGGTGTCTACGACGGCCTAGTCGTAGATGGTCACGCCAATCACACGGACGCCTCGTGCACGTGCAGTGGTCGAGATGGACGAGGCGTGGAGGACTTGTTGGTGGCCTCCTCCTCCCTCCCCCCTTCCCTCCCTCCTCTCGCCGTTTCCCCTTCCTCCTCCCCCCTTATCCTTCCTCTCCTACCCTCCCCTCCTCTCTCCTCCCTTCCTTCCCCTATCGCCAACCCCGAGCTCCTTGGCAATTCCAGTAGTTTGATCATTGATACGACCTTTGCCAATGTCTCCGAGACTCATTCACCGCTATATCTATGCAACGAGTCTGTCAACGACAAGCTCGTTGGTGTCATCTTGATTCTTTGCGGAGTTATCATTTCCTTTGCCCTAGGGAATGCGGCGTATTGCTATTGCGTCCAAGTCGTGCAACCAGAGCTCAGCACCGGAGCATCGTTCGCCAATCAGAACTTTGGGTGTCATAACTCGGATTCCGAGGTCGAGAAGGCTGTGAGGCTTTCCGATTTGCAGAGGAGTGCTGAGTTTGCATGATGATTCAGAATTGTAGTCTTTTCATCGTTCGATCGTTTGCGGCCCCATGATTTTGGTGGCGTTGAAGATAAACAATTGAGGTTTATTAGTGTTTATGAAGTGTGCAAAAGAAAAGCTATGCCATTGCAATTGAATTGCTCATAGTTGCATTTGCCGATTCCGATAATTGCGAGTATTTTTGGCGTTCGATTTCTAGTATTTTGCTTTAGACAAAAGCGCGATTCATTCGATCTAGTTTAGACTTTTCGTTCTTTTTTCCCTCTTAATCAAAACGACTGTACTTTTTCATAAATTGCGATGTCCTTTGGAGTCTGCATCTGGGGAGTTTGTTACTTCTAGCCAAGATAGCGGCAACCGATGCTGTGGCAGTTGCGAACGCGCCTGCAAGTACCCAAAATTTGTATGTATTCTTCTCACGATTTGAAAGTTTTTAATTATGAATCCTTAACAATAAGAACAAGGTTCCGATCAGCGAAATAAAAAAAATGATTTAATGCATGCAATTGTTATTAGAAGAGAAATAGATCACATAACGTGCACATTAAAATTTTTGAGCACTGGCTGCGTAATCCTCTACTCGGAACCTCATTTCAACGGAACGAATATCACGCTTCATAGAAGTACCGAGTGGTATATAAGCAAGCTCGGATACGAAAAAGAGCAGGTATGTTACAGTAAATAATAAATTCGAGCAGTTTGCTGCAACGGATTGGAATTGATAGTGGCGCCAGAGGAGGAGCATGTCGAGCGTTCCAATCAAATATCAGCACCAATGCTTTCAAATTAATTCCTGCATCTCTTCATTTGCCTAGTTTTTCATCAGTCAGACAAATCAAAAGACGCAGGAATTAATTTTCCAACACTACTCAGCACTATAAAGACTCTATCTCTCTGATTGTGAGTCGGACTGCACCAAATTCTTGGAAGAAATAATACATTAGAACAACAGTAAATATTTACTGATATTGGTTTGCGCTTCTCGGGCCGTTTCAATTGCCGAATTCTTTCGATATAAATTACTAGGGGTGCCCCCCGCCTTCGGCGGGGGAACCCCCAGATGTTTTAGAGCATTTTCCGCAAAATGACAAATCTGACCCACGGAAGTAAAAAGTCTGACCCACCGAACTGGGTTACGGTAGAAGTTTTCTCGGGACCCGAAGTCGTTTGGTCAAGGTCCGAGGTCTAGAGGACCCTTCTATGCACATGTCGTCACGGACGCACAGACAGACAGACATACACGCTCTTTATATAGTAGTTGATTATATCAGATTGGATCAATCATCGTGCATGCTGGATGCATAGTTCGGCTCTACGAATCCGTATTCTATGGAGTAAGCCGAAAATTATTAAAACTCAAGCATAATCGCGGAAAAAAAGTAGTCGAAATGTTAACTCCGATAATAATACATTCAAAATCGGAATACAAGGAATAATTCCTCTTGTTTGTAGGGAACAAGTGTGGGATACGCTGCAGAAGAACACAGTAATCTCCTTGTCGGTCAGGATCAAAGTCTTCGCTTCTTCTCGAATAAGACGTCCCTAAACTGCAGCTGTGATAATTCTGCCACTGGCGCAATGGAGGAACTTCGCGCCCATAGGAATAGGACCGAGAAGGGATGCACACCCGCAGCGTCAGTTCATGTTAATTCTTTGCATTCGTCGAAGTACTTGGGCGTTTTCGATTAAATATTTGAGCATATTGCCTTCTCAAGCTTGGTTTGGAGGCTCATAATGAACATCTCTGCAGACTCGATGACTTCTGTGCAGTCGGATTCGATCAGGAGGACTGCATGGGCTACACACACGGCTTCATGCAGCATGAACCCGTCGCGCGACTGACCGCACATCACTTCAACGATGCAATGAAATCTTTCGCCGTTGCGGACGGCTGCCAGCTGGAGCTGTGCCAACACGAGTTTTTCGAAGTTAGCGCACATATATTTCAACATTTCATCTCATTAATATTCGTGTACGACTAGTCTTTACAGTTCTGATAGGAATGATTCCCTCATCACTTCCAAGAAAATGAGAACTGACGGAGATAAAATCTAAAATGATCAGAAGTCGAGGATTCGCATGGGGAAATGGTATTGGGGATTTAGGGCAACTGTACGCGGTTCAAAGTATCTGTACCCGCGCTCATTCACTTTGGCGTGTACTTCGATTACACCGATCGTCCTTCGTCTGGACGCTGCTGGTGCGGGAGTGGCCAACCCGATGCCCCACCTCCCGCGTGTCCTGAGCCGACGCCGGAACTGTATGTGTTGGGTTTTCAATGGCGTTCGCCTATCTCTCAAAGAATCACCTTGAACAAACTTTTCTTGTCCTTCTTCTTTAAACTGTTATAAGCGAACAAGACAATATAAAATTACACCTATTTGTCAACTTCCATCATGTTATCCTTTTTAAAGAAGAAGCAAAGCATGTCTCTCCGTCTATCAGTGTATGTACTGTGCCGCACCACAGAACTTCTAAAAGACTTGTGCTCGTTAGCAGACAGTTCCGTTTGTATCTTTCAGGAGAAAATGTATCTCAACCTGAAATTTGGCATGCTAGTTAGTTGATCCTAGATTCCAACCGAAGCATGCAAAAAATCAGCCGTAGATTCCTTATTAGAGCTGAGATATGGAAGGCGGAATTTTCGGTTGCGGAAATGGAAAATTAGAAGTTCGATGGTGCAGCACATTAGATATGTATTCCAACTTTGAGGCTCGGCGACTATTGCGCCATCGCCTTCGATGACTTCCATTGCGTCGGGCGCAACTTGTCGCTACCGTCTGGGGCCATCCACGAATGGCTGTCGCGTGTCAACTTTGCCGACATGATCAAATCCGTCGTCGTCGGGGGCGGATGCGAGCTCACACTGTGCCACGCTCCCGACTTTCAGCAGGATGTGAGGGCCTCTATGTACATATTTTCGCTCATCACCCTGTGATCTCTCTGCACTGTTCTCGCGTGTCTGGCGGTTAGAGATACAAGAGAACTGTGGAGAGAGATCGTAGGGTGATGAGCGCGTACAGTCTGGTTAATTCCGCCGACAATATAGATAGCCTCTGTAGTGCCATTGGGTGTTGGCATCCACTGCTGAATGTAAAGAAGCGGGGATATATAGAGGGGCAAACTTCCTTAGGGCTCTCCTTCGTGTTTTCGTCACTATTCAGTGTGTTCATCAATTGAAGATGATGAATATATAGCGCATTGCGATACTTCTTTTCAGCATGGCTGAACGCATTACACAAATGAATCCGTCGGTGAAATCGGCTACAACGGCAATGTTGAATGGGATCGAGCATCGTCGGCCACCTGCTCCTGCGCCTACAATCGGAATAGAATGGATCGCGAGAAGGCGGCGTGTCCCAATGCCACGACTGCGGCCCTGTAAGTTTAGCGTGGGTTCGAGAGCACAATAGGCTGCGATAATAGGTAGTTTCTATGGAGTTAGTACCCCGTGGATATTCTCTTATAGAAGAACGATCTATCGATAGAGTTAGACAAAGAGTCAGTGCACAGAAGTTCATGGACTCTTTGGAAGAGAAATGGTGGTGGTTTGTAAGATGAATGCGGTATGCGAACAGTATGCGAGCAACTTGTATTTCAAGGAATCACAACGGTGTATACAAATTTCCGATCTTTCTCCGCATAGCGACCGATTGATCTACCGGTTTCTCGCGGCGAGTTCGCAGGAGTTAGCTGGGGCCCCCACACGTTCCTCCAATGAAAAGAAAAGTGTGCTCAGTAATGAGAATGTTGAACAAATCGCATTAATATTTATAGAAACATTTTAACCGTTCTGGTTCTTGGCAATACTTCCACCACCAAAATCGAACATGATAATTATAGCGTTTCAGCGTTGGCGACAATTGTGCCGTGGCATACAGGTGGGAAGATTGCAAGGGTCGAACCGCAGTGAACCTTCATTTCGAAGAGAATGTCCCCAAGAATCGTTTTGGTTCTTTCAATGAAGCCACCAAGTCCATCGCCGTAAAGGCGGGATGCAGGCTGATGCTGTGCCCAAACGAAGCATTTGGGGTGAGATCTTCAACTGATTGCCGAGATATGCGGAACTAAGACAAACCTCTTTTCTGGATTTTCATGACATCAAATTAAATCTTCATGATAGAAGGATTTGATATGAATTTAGAACGATTTTACATATGATTGTTCAATATGACCTACACGGGGGGTTCACGGGCGCTCCGCCGCCCCGGCGGGTCTCGTTCTGAATGATCAGTGACGGCCCCCCGCCGTAGCTCAGTGGTAGTGAGCTCGCCTAGGGCGCGAAGGGTCAGCGGTTCGATCCCCACCGTGGCCGGTTCTTTTGCTCGCCATATCAGATCGCATAAAATGAATTCCGAGGAACTAGGAGACATAAATGAGTCAATTTATTGATGCCACCCTATAAGAGGCCCCAACAAGTTGTATCTGATATGTCCTCTCGGAGTAGGGAATGATAACAATTATCAGCAGATGGTTCCACGGGAATGTTTTTAACGATTCGTGGCCAAGTCCGATCGGGCTGATTTTTGGATATGTTGTAGCCCTTGAAATTCTGCCCAGAAATTATTCCTCGAGAATTCGGATCGACGTCGAATACCTTCTCTAAAAAATCGAAGAAAGATTGAAATGCGCTTACGCGAATCTGGAAGATTCTGCGAGAAAGTTTTCAGCGTCTCGTGGTCAAGTCCGATTGGGCTGATTTTTGGATATGTTGTAGCCCTTGAAATTCTGCCCAGAAACTATGCCTCGAGAATTCGGATCGACGTCGAATACCTTCTCTAAAAAATCGAAGAAAGAT
>JACMIG010002835.1:0-13909 GCA_014805385.1 Levipalatum texanum | reverse complement strand
CATGCATATTAGTGCCTTATCGAAATATCCCTGGACCTGGCGCCTTGTTGAGAGATTTACATCAGACTATAGCACGGTGTGATGAGGCATAGTTAGATAAGGCACTAATCCGCGTCGACGCATAGATAGCAAAGCGATGGGACCATTCGCATCATTTTCAAGGAACTGCTGATGTCTAATTCCTTGTGTCTATTCAACGACATATGCAGCAAGCGTTTCCTATACATTAGACTAGTGGTCGTGGGGGTCGTGCAACTTTCATTGTTATTTCCGTCGTGTTTTTATGCACTAGTACCGTAATTCCTGGTCAGGATGCTTTCTCGAATGCCGGGAATTCTTCTCTTCGCTATCGCCTCGTTGCTGCTGCAGCCAGCACGTGGCACACCAGGTGCGATTTCGTGTCTTGTTATCTCTCGACCAGGCTACGAGACTTTGCGACGTATTTCAGCCGCATACCAACCTCTATTTTTCAAGGCTGATTGATTCTTATCAAATGTAAATCGGGAGAATATGAAATAATCATTCAGGCTGCATCCTCCGGACGTATGATGGAATCCAACCTCTGTCGGTCTGCGTCTGCAACTCGACGTACTGTGATGACATCGAGCCCCTGGGGACGATTGCAGACGATGAAGTGAGGTCATCCCCTCCTATTCAGTTGCCAGTGATAAAGTCTCCCTTAAACCTCAACGCAGTCCCTATGTAGGCCATCATCTACACGAGCGATATCCATAGCAAGCGAATGGAACGCAATAGCGTGAAGTTTTCATCTACTCCAGGTGATAATATTGATCAATTATCGATCGACATCACTCAGGCCCGAATGTGCTCACATTCGACGCGCTCAAACTGCACCAACGGATCATGGGCTTCGGTGGAGCCTTTACGGACGCCTTTGGTGAAACCTTTCTTTTGTTGAACGCAGTAGTATGTGTCGATGAGAAGAACAAGACATTAGCTGCTCCTAATTATTATATTTGTTTTGTTCTTCTAGGCATCAACATGCTCACACTTCCCAAGGCAGCGCAGGATCTACTCATGAAGCAGTACTTCGGACCTACCGGTATATCCCTTCACGCCCCCAACGAATGATACCGAAAAGGCACTGAATACACGCTCGGTCGCATTCCCATGGCGAGTAACGACTTCGGGACGCGTGAATATTCGTACGTAGACAAGGCCGGCGACTTCAACCTGTCCACCTTTGCGCTCCAACCAGAAGACTTCAATTACAAGGTTGGTCTTTCTTCTTTATTGTCGTCACCGCACAAAATCGTGCTTTACAAACATTAAGGAGCTTTCACGGTAACATTCAAGCGGGGCTATCGTATGATTGGACGTCGAGACTATTATTGACTTCAGCTCCCCTTCATCAAGCAAGCCATGGCGATGGCCGAGTCCACAGGAGGCCTCAAGTTCTTCGCTTCTCCCTGGTCCGCTCCGGCTTGGATGAAGTCGAATAATGCCATGAGGGTATTAGTTTATCATTATTATCTTGATTTACCGATATATTCTCAGGGTGGCGGAAGACTGCGCGGCTTCGAGGGCGGCCAGTATTACGTCACATGGGCCAACTATTTTGTCAAGTATCGTAACCACAGTTTCGTCTACACCGATCGCAAATTTATTCAGGTTCCTCGAAGCTTACAAGCGCGACCAGGGCATACCGATCTGGGCGATTACCGTGCAGAATGAGCCGACGACAGGTATGTACATAGAAATGGAAATGTGTATCTAATGTCGTGGATTTTACAGGTGCCAACCCGGATTACAAGTGGCAGACAATGTATTTTTCGCCGCAGATGGAGCGGTGAATATTTTAATATGTTGAACATCTGGTGCCTAGCGCGGAAAATGCATAGGAAACGGAATTGCAATGAAATTGAAGCGCCATTCCAGCAACTTCATCAAGGGCCAACTCGGGCCGACTCTGCGGGCATCCGAAGTTGGCAAGGACCTCGACATCATTATGCTCGACGACATGAGGGAGACGCTGCCGATGTGGGCGGACGTTGTGAGTTTCGAAACTGCGACTTTTAACGTAAAAAAGAAGTTCATGCTATTGTCCGGTATTAAAGTGAAGCGGAGGCGACGCGCGAACTACTCAGCGCTAAGCAGCGAGATGATCTATTTTCAAGCGCAGAAGATAGATCATTGCGCTGTTTAGCACTGAGTAGTTCGCGCGTCGCCTCCGCATCACTTTAATACCGGACAATATTCCCGAAGTGGATCTTTCAAACGGTCTCTTCATGAATGCATGCTGATATTCTGCTACTAGTGGCGTCAGTGACTTCTGTAGATCCTCAACGACGAAGAAGCCGCATCCTACGTTTCCGGCATCGGCGTACACTGGTACCAGGTAGCCCCAATGAGATCTTTCAATGTCGGACTAATACCGCATTCAGGACTTTGTCTTCCCCGCCTCTGTATTGACAACTACACACAATCGCCACCCGACCAAGTACATCCTCGCTACGGAGGTGTGAAGAATGACCTACCAAACTCCGATCTGACCTAATGAAATCCAGGCCTGCAATGGATATCTCGGAATCGGAGAGGGCGTCTCGCTCGGGGACTACGAGCGTGGAGAGCAGTACGCACACTCCATCATGGAGGTACTGTATCTCGACCGATCGATAAACCGAATTTTCACTCAGGACCTCAACAACTTCGTCGTCGGCTGGATGGACTGGAACTTTGCGGTGAATCCACAGGTATTTTCCGATTCTTGAAAGATATAACTTTTGCCTAAGGGCGGTCCGACTTTCGTTGGCAACATCGTTGACGCGCCCATCATCGTCGACAAGACCAAGGGCGAGTTCCTCAAGCAGCCCATGTACTACGCCATGGCACACTTCACGTGAGTTTGCGCATTTCAAGTATTGACAAGCGATGGAAATTTTCTGTCTGTTGTATAGCGTCTTTGAAGCGATGGTTCTTTCTGTGGGTTACCTACGATTTTGTTCAGGAAGTTCCTGAAGCCGGGATCAGAGCGGGCGACGCTCACGGTCCCCGAAACGGGGCTGCCCGACCAGGTAGAGACGCTCGCAGCTGTCATGGCGGATGGACGGCGATTCGTCGCCGTCATGAATAGGAACACGAATAAGGTGAGAAGAATGAAACGGTGGTAACATTCGCGGTGGAAATCCTTGTGTTTTTTTGTACTGAATGACAAACTTTTATGTCTAATTCTCCGTATCGAAATTTCTTGTTTTGCTTGGATATATTTATGAGTTTCAGCCCGCGTCCATGTCAATTGCGGATGTCGAGAAACCCGGTCGATTCATCAACATCGAGCTTCCCGCTCGCGCAATGATGAGCATCATTTTCAATCAATAAAACATTTTCATTTCTCTTCTTCTCGCTCGTGTATTCCCCAGCTGATGCCTTTTTGCCGAGTGACAGTGGCACCTAAACAATTTACGCGAAGTGAGTGAACTCCAACATGCGTGCATGTAACTGACTCGAGGGTGCATGGACAAGCGATGAATGCCACGGTCTTCAAATTCGATCCGAAATATCAGTATGTCAATGTTTTTATCGAACAATTGAAAGGCTTGAAATGAAAAGGGGCACTATCCTCCTTCAAACCACGCATTTTCTGCTCTCGTTTATCGCTATCCTTCCTCTACTTGCTTGCTGTTGGAAAAATCGGAAGCTGTTCAGCAAATACAAGGTATTTTTAAAATTAATTTTAATTTATTCCTTTACAGTACGATATATTTGCCGTGATCCTTGGAGATGTTTCGTTCAGCATTCCCTTGATGATATTTTACTTCTGGTATGCTACATTCGTCACTGAGGTTGAGGTTATTTTTATGGAAAAAAATGATTTCTTACTCTTTATAATCGTTTCACGTCTCCTTTGATATGCTCACTCCTCGACAACGCGATCATTATTGCTGATGAAATGGAAATTTTCGTCCTTGCAGTTCAGTTGCTTCACATTATGTTCACCAACTCTTTTCAGGCTGTCGTACTGCATCGGTTCTACCAGATAATATTGGGCACAAAGGCACCTGTTCGAGCATATGCACTCTTATTCTTGGGTTGTTTCGGACCTGGGGTTTGTCAGCCTTGGGGCTATATTCACCAGATTTAGCTACTCGTCGACACTTAATCACTGTTCGCGCAAGAACTCGTTGATACGCCGTGGTTCATGTGTACAAGGATGTTAATTTCCAATCGAGGACATGGGGTTAGTTATTTAAGCTACAAAACCTTCATTTATTATCTAGGTCATCTTATGGTGGAAGGTCTTGCTCGGAGCTGCATTACTATCAGGAAGCGTAGTATTTCTCGCATGCCAGCTTCTTTGTCGTCCTGAAGGTTATCCCCGATTTTATGATGATGGAACCTAGAAATTTCACAGGGAAGTCAAAGGTCTGGCGTGACCAAGTCGAAGTCTCAATCATTCTAACAGCCATGGCAACGCCCAAGTTCACTTATCGAGTGCTAAGTTGTCTTTTGTACTATTGAATTTGTTTTACAATCATTACAGGCGCTTTCCATGCTCAGAAGAGCTTTCTCTTCCGGGTGTATATCATACTAGCCGAGTATTTATTTGCTATTTTCATGGGTCTCATCATTATTGTATGTTTATTTTTAAATCAAGTTGAATCTTCGCTTCAGATCATTTCCGACTTTCGTTCATCATTCTTCGATGTCATTCAAGACATTCTTCAGTGGACAAAGATTTTACAGTCTAAAGTCACCGAATCTGCGGTCTTGACACCTGCGAAGAAATAAAAATAATGTCCTTATTCTCAAGCATGTAATAGTGAGTCAAATGCATACATGTACAAATACTGCTTTTTGGTATGTACAAACATTCACAAGGGATTCCATGTATTCAAAATTTGAATGGTATATGTTCACAATTAGTTCTTCTCGGCCTTGGCGAGTTTGCTGAGGTTGGTGAAGGCTTGGAGGCGTGACTCCGACTTGACGGCCTTGGAGATGACGGCATTGACGGTGCTTGCGGAGGCGGGGAAGGCCTTTGCGAATGCCGCCCTCGACTCTTCCGGAAGCGCGCTATAGTCCAAGGCGATGACGGCTGACTGAAAAATTTATGGTTCTCATCAATAACGTTAAAAAAAGTTTAAGATACATAAATTTTATCTTTAATTATCATACAAAAAACAGATTAGAGCAGCCTATAATTTATGTTTCGCGAGTAAACCGTTGTCAGTTTACGTATTCAATTCCACATTTCAACTTACAGCTCGGGTGAAGGCGTTCTCGAGCTCCTTCAGGGAGAGGTCCAGCGCCTTCGCCATGAGCTTCTGGGCATCAAGGGGGAGAGATTCGTAGCGAGTCTGGAGATCGCGTCGCCATACGTTATGAAGCTCGATCTGAAATAAAAAAGTCGTATGAACCTTCCTGGTGATGCTGCCTCCAATTCGTCCTATCATACTTTGCAATTAAAGAAGGAGGAGGTGGAAGATTCCGCTGTGGCTATTGTTGCTAAAACATTCTAAATGCAGACACAGGCGAAAGTGCAACTTTCGCCTGTGTCCGCATATAAGAATAATTTAGCCACAATGGTCACAGCAGTCTTACGGACCGGAATCTTCATGCTACTCATTCTTTAATGCACATTACTTGTGAAGTAGACTCCAAAATTTCCTCTAAAAATCTGTCAGCCCACCTTCTTCTCAAAATCCGGGACGACCTTCTTGACTTCTTCTTCGAATGCCGAAAGATTCCGTGACCGTTCTTCCAGGATGACTGCGCGAGCGTACTGCCCAGTAGCCACCGCAGCCGCCATCAATTCTTCCCCAGACCAGGCCTTGAGGTACTGGAGGTAGCCTGAAATGTAAAAACAATGTTGGAGTCAATTTGGGGGCACCGAAAAAATAACCCCATGATCGGTGTCAAAGCTATCTCCAGATTGGAAAACAATAGCATACCATCGAACTCGTTGTCAAAATTTGGAGCCGGGGTGCCTTGCTCTTGGTCCATGCCATCGAAGAAGATGGGGGTTGCGCAAGCTGAGAAGACTAGCAAAAGAGTGAGATGGGGGCTGGCCATGGCTATCTGAAAATTGCCATTCGACGATCGCAGAAAAAGCATGTGAGTAGCACGGCGAAATCTCGAAAACTGCATTCGCATTTTAACCCGAGCCAATCCGAGATTACAAGTACAACGAAAGTGCTGAGCTCAACAATTCAGGACCAGAGTCGGACCGACCAACTGAACAACCCGCTCAGATCTCATTCCTCAAGTTGTTTGTTGTTTATTCCACCGCTCCTCTCTGACACTCGTGGATGTGTGCAGGAGGCAGCAACTGTCGATGAGATGGGCCAAGGGCAGAGTCTGGGTCTCTCAGGGGAAATCACGCAGGCCAAAGCTATATTTATCGCCTCTGGCGTGACCAGAGATCACATGAAGCGGACGAAAATATTTTCGCCATGGGGAAAACACGATTCAAGTTCCATCCGCACATAATCGTTTTATCATGTTGCCAAAATAAATATGACGTAGGATTTCTAAAGTCACAGTAAAAGATTTTACATTACAGTATGGGTAGAAACTGTTTGAATAGTTTGAACTCGTTGACTCCCTCCAAACTGCCGACCACAGAAAATAAGTTCCAAGAACATTCCTCGAAACACGCGGATGAACGCAATCGATGCAACGAGGTTCGCACCCATGCCGAACATGTTGAAAAACGCGAGAAAGTCCGTGATTGGTTGCGGCATTGTGAAACGTGCTGAAAGTTTCTATTTTTTCTTATATACATTTTATTTACCGGTATAAACTGGAAGGATCATGAAGATGTTCGAGAGCGTCGATTTGAGCGGAATGAAGCACTGCGCTGTCAACGCAATGGATACAGACACTTCTCCGCGGGTACGCTTGAATCCTGCTCGAGCTGAAATCTGACCCGATTGAAAGGAAGTCTGACTTAGCATTCCTACCTTGAGACTTGGAATGGTTCAGTACAAACGCAAGTGTTCGAAGGTTGAAAAGCACTCCGACCAGGGCAGTCAGAAAGCGATAGACTTGGTGGAGCTGTGTAATAACAACAGCTTTCGTATAGTTCATCAGGGAACACATGATATCCGGTTGAGGTGTCCCGAAGAAGGCCCAGTTGATAGTGGACCCGACCTTACAGCAAATGATCTTATTTAATCAAGAGCAGTTACTTGCCGTTGGTAGTGCGAGCAACACAGTCACAACAGTTATCCACAGCACGCTTCTCTGCTGCATACCGCGAGCGATCGTCAGATATCGTGCGATAGCGATTGCCTGTAAAGAATTCCTCATTTCTCATCCTAGATCTCACTGTCCAGAATTTTTCTCAAGCAATATCAGGCATATGACATACCGTGATGACTTGCGCCAGTCCAAATGACAGAATTCCATGACTCGCTCGAGCAACGGTACATACGCCGAGCGACATGGCAATGTCCTGGTAGCCAGCGATAGCGACAAAGTAATTCCACAGTAAAATATTCGCGGCTCCGATGCCTTGCAGGGCCGCGGAGATAATAATCGTGTTCTAGAAATAATTAATGCGAAATTAAGGCTTAATCACCCCATAGTTGCGAAGAATCTCCGTGCGTCGAATGCAGCAGTAGACGATGAAGAAGAGCGGGATGAAGGAGACTGAGGAATTAATCGAATCCCGAATGGCAGTAAGACGATAGCTCGCAGGAATTACAACAGGGATAGGGAAGTTGACTATGCCGATCGACGGCGTCGAGCTCATTGTAACGATAGATGGGGAATGTGACGAAGCAGGAAGGAATCGGCCTTCAGTTTCGCACGATCGGCAGGAGGAGCGCAAAAACTCGGACACACGCTGTCACGGACTTAACACATGTCCTCTCGGACTTCTGGACCTTTCCAGTTGATAATCCAGTCTTTTCATGCTCGAATGAAAAATGCACGTTACTTGGCTTGACCTCCGCGATCCCACAACAATAGGCTGTTTTGGCGAACCGTGCTGTCTGACGACTTCTCATAAACTCCTCCGCTTTCCATTACGGCACACATTATCATAAGATCAGGAGAGTATAAGGAATTTGAAATTGCACGATTAGATGAATGTTCCAAGAGGTGACTTTCGATGGGCCGTCTCCTGCATCTGGAGAGGAGCAGAAGACAAAGAAAAGGTAAATAAGCGAGATTCTCGATTCGACGAATGGTACTTATTCCAGATTGAACTGACTATTTCTAAAATCATTCAAAGTGTATCAATAATAGGAAGAAAATAGGGAAAAAAACGTTTGGGGATTTCGTGAATGCCGCTTCAGAATTCGGCAAAATCTTCAAAGAGTTTGTAAGTGTTTGGAGGCTGTGGCTTTGCTGTTGAATATCGTCGAATAGCTCGGGCTGCGTTGAGTTGGGGCTGAATCCCCGTTCGATCCATTTCGACCCCCTCATCGCACTCCACGATTCTTCTGAAATCAATGTGTTTTTTATTTAAACGCCAATAAATTAAAGCTTATCGAACGGGAGGATAACGCGAAGCCTACTATAATATAGATATTTCAAATCCCAGTAGGTATTTTTTGTACTAAACATGCCACATTTTGGCCTCAAAACCATATCCTCTGCGGACGTACAGAACTTTCTCTAGTTCGCTTTTGCAGTTGCTTGTTTAGATTAATTTCAACGTTCTGGACATTTATTATGAACGTTATTATCAATGCGTTTTCATTCTAGCTTAAGAAAACTAAGATCACGAATGGCCTCACCTTGCCAGCGCTTCCGAGTAGTCGTTCTTGGCCAATTCCGCATATTCTTGTATGTTGAGATGCGGGAGAGCCATATACGAATAGATAATCCCATGATCCAGTAGATTGTTATGTAGCTAAGATTCTCAGTTTGTGGATTTTCAATGTTTCGCAAACCTGAGGCTTGGTGTCCTGCTCACGTATGCGGTAGAGAATTCGATTACACTGGATCAAACGCTTTCAGGGGCATGTGTATTTAACAGCTTACCCATGTCCGAACTGCGTCAACGATCGTCGCTGGCTGCCTTGTCAACGCACTCACAACAGATAGAAATGCATCGGGAAATTCGGCCGTGTCCAGCAACTGTAAATGAGCTCTTTTACCAATTAAGGAGTAGGAACTAGATTCCGGTCAATAAAATAGGCGAGGGCGTTTGTGGACACGAACGACATAAACAGTACATTACTGACAAACGGTGTTGCGTGAAATGTACCGTTTATGTGGTTTGCAGTAACAAATGCCCCAGGCTAAACCGCTTATTTAATCTAGGATTAATCTATAGGTCTATGCTACGTATGTAAAAGATCGCAAACCTCCAGCATATCGGTTGCATGAGGCAAGAGGACCGAAAATTGGAGAGGTTGAAATACGGAAAAGATTTCGCAGCTGATCATTTCCTAGGAAAAAGGCTTCGATCATTCTTCTGTGCTGGAAAAAAAAGGACAGATGATAAAGCAAATCAACGACTCACGAAAGCAGCTCCGTTTTCTTTCGTTATTCCCATCTTGAAGATCCGCAGACTGGTGTGATCAGCTCGGCCGCCATACACTTGGCGGAGAATCGCGAACGCTTTTCCTAGGAATTTATTTGTTCATTATTAATTGAATACGACTCCGGTACGAAATTATTTGTTCCTTATTCATTGAATACGAGTCCGGTACGTAAATTAGGGGAAATTTATGGCCACGATTCACAGACTCAGTACATTTCGCACTTTGTCGATTTCCGAATCGCTCTAATCTTTGTTGCTACTCCTTTATAAAGGAGGAATAAGTGTGACATTTCATACTACCCACCCTGGATAATTTCCAGACACAGGAGAAATCATCCACCCACATATAATTTTCCCCGACTCGCCCCATCTATTTTGCGGACATTATTCTTGCATCAAAATACTTTGAAGAAAGAATCACTGAGAAATGTCGAGTGCTCGGCAGTGGAAATGGCGCTGTTCCCAATATCCGCTGACACAATATTGTACATCGGATACGTTTGGAAGCCGTAGTTTCTTTGCCACACCTGTGACGAATTTGATTTTTTTTATCATGAGCTTTAAATACCGAGGTTCGTATAGGACCAACGTTGAGCAGAGCTTCCTTCTCTGTCACAGTCATGAAAGAGTAAAACTTCTTATACGTTCGACGCGCAGCAATCTGAAAAATGCGGTTTTCCGACGAAACAGAATAGTTGATACATCCAAAGTTTTTGCACATTCGACTTCCCAAACGTAGCAAAGAATACGAGCAAGTTCGGCAGCTTGCGCAGCAGTTCTTATTGATACTCTGAAATACCGAACCAGATACTGACGTATTTATATTTGTAAACGTACGCAATGACATCCGTAATGAAATTGGCGACTTCTCGCGCGATGCCCTTGTTGCGCGCAAAATCCGAAGTGCTGTTGGCCGGTTGGCAACTAATGTAAACATTTTGGCTGCATTACGACCCTTATGAGGGGAAAGGGAAGTCGATTGCACAGATTCCGGTCCGAAAATTACGAAAGAAAACTATGATACTTTCTGAAGCAAGTTTTACGGAATCGGTCCAAACTGGCTATAAAGAAAAAAATATGCCTGGTTTTACGTCATTTCGCCCAAGAGCAGATGGAGAGGACTAACTTGGCAGCGAGAAGGTATCGCAGCAGCTCCATCTCCTCAAGATCCCAATCGTCGCCGGCAAAAAGCGGCCTGACAGCCTTACACAGCACGCTAATAAGATGGTTCGGAAGCATGGTTTCGATATCCATGCGCGGCCGCTTTGCTTCTTCATGGAAAGAGTGTTCGACCTGATACACAGACCCATGACGGCGTGCACTGACTGGGAACTGCAATGGTTTTATTTTCAATGAAGTTGCAATTTTCCCCCTGCTCCAACCCTTTTATTGTCATGAAGTTGCAATTTTCCCGTGCTCCAACCTTTTCTCATTAACTTGCGTGGATCGTGCCGGATGTTTTTGGTAATGGAATCCAAATGATGCTTTTCAAAGCGACAGCATAGATTCACTTTGGTAAGCTTGGAACTTCGATATGAAATTTTTGATTTGGCTTGGGGCGAGAACAAATTAGAATTCCAATTCTGCGAATTAAATACGCGAGGCTCTACTTTCTTCACCTTCTCTGACCAGCAAGACGACGAGAGAATGTCGTTTTCATTGTTGCGATAACCGCCATAACGGGAAGTTATATTAGAAGAGAAAGGAACTGCGATACAACACCTACCAAATCCAGAGGTTTATCTGGAATGTGCACAGTGATGGGGTACGTTTCATGAAGCCATATCAGCACCTGAAGCGGCCTTTGAAAAATAAAATATAAAAAAACTTACATTTCGGCGATCCTGCGATCCCGGACCGGACAGTTCGAGTTCTAGCAGCTTTTCTTTGAAAGCCGCCATTCCGCTAACGGAAAACTATAAAAAAAAACATAACGAGGTGTCTAAAACCAGATAAAGCATGACGCATGAAAAAACATATTCCGTGGAAGTGCGAGAGAGAAATAGCCAGCCGCAACGCGTCCACACATGTTCACCCCATCTTGCTTTCCTCTCTTTCCTTCCTTCCCTCTCTCTTCCTTTATGCGAAGCAGATTTGGCGGGAGGAGGTGTGTATAAACTGGAGAGAGGGCGGACACCACTACATTACTCGTAATCTGTATAGCTTCGCTCGTATTCATACAATATCTGTCTTCGTAGAAAATTGATTTAGATGTATGTAGTCAACGCTATTTTTATTTATTGATCGGGAAGCAAATGAGTGTCGTTGAACGGTTTTGCAATAGTTTCCCGATAACATTGATGTCATTACGCGCGTTTTAGGCCCACGCAATTTATCATAACTTGACGCCGATGGAATGGTCAAGCACCCTACACAAGCCTTCACGTATTTTTACGCATGGCTACATTATCGAACATAAGTAAAAATATCGAGAGATCGGGCAACGGATGTGATTAGAAGAAAATAGTGGTATCACATCCGCAAAATGGACCGAGATCCGTGGAATAGTGCCTCATTGTCAGTTGAATAGTGCCGTGGAATAGTGCCTCATTGTCAGTTGAATAGTGCCGTGGAATAGTGCCTTAGCGCAACTAACGATGCTTATTATTTTCACACTGAAGTTCTGTTTGCTCAGCAATTTATTTGCGATTATATTGGTCTAACGAGAACTTTTCAGGGATCCTAAACATCCCACTCGTTAGCAAGATTTCATGATTTTCCAACTCGTCATCAAGATGCAATAAAAGGAAATAGGAAATAAACGGTTGGTATGTTTTTATTTTAAATTTCTGCGCATAGTCCAACACATTTTCTGCTTCAAGTTTTGTCCCGCAACCAATTTAATGTGATTAAAGGAGGAGTAGCAGCAAGTTTTTGGCCCCAGACAGAGTGCCCTTTCCCCATTTGAATTACCTATCGAACGAGCCCAAGAACGCCCCAAATGGATGAATCTGAAGGATTTTATGAATTATTGAAAATGTTTTCCATGACTTTTGCACACTACTTAGGAAAGTTTTGAAAAGTGGAATGAGATGATCTTGGAGCTAAAAAAAGTCTGACAATATTCGATACCACATTTCCAGGTCACTAGATCGCCATTGGTGGGCGATACCTGGCGGTCATTCACAAGAACAACTTCAAGGTAACAGAGGAGAAAGGAACATTTCAGAATAAATGATTGTTTCAGGAGAGCGGTACAATGTAGCGATCAGAAATGTGTGCTATCCGAGAATGCCGCGAGGATTCTCGATTGCGAAGCAGTAAAGGTACATAAGCGTTTTGACATTGAAACACTCCGGGAAAATTAGAGCGACCCCGATTGGTGGGGATTTCCATGAGACTGTTCCCGTGTCACAGACCTCTGCTTTTTCAGGACAAGACAATTATTTTGACGGTGGGCCTGAAATCAGGGAATATTTGTCGCCTCGCACTGACTCTAGGAGATGTTGTTGAATGACGTTTCATTGACCAAACCTCTCTTGATACCCTTATCATGGGTTTGAGTTCGCATATTTTCTATCCTCACCAGTCGCGCAACAGTTGGCATATCCAAACTACTTTTGTATTTTCTACTCGTATCCTTACAACTTTCGCGGATATTTGGTTTCCTTAATTTGTATTCGTTGTTTCCTCTATTTAAATTTTATGCCACATATCCGATAACAGTTTCTATTGACTACACATTTTTATTCGTCGTAGCTATAAACATATATTGAATCCGTACTTCTTTATCATTTGTGGAAGAAAAAGGCGAAAATATAATATTGATCCACGCCACATCTATAAGTCGAAATTGTCCATGTCGGTCTCTGGTGAACAAATGTTTTTCCGCGAAATCACGACACGACACGATTCCAACAATGGCAGACAACAAGAGTATTATGGGTGTATAATCTAGCAGAAATGTGCTATTTCTCCGGACGTCGTCAGTTCGTTGGGTTATGGTATATAGAGCAGTATCACTTGTGTAGGTCTGTTATTGTCTATCTGGCACAACCCGGCACTGAACCGTATCTTCCCCTTGCCCCCCCCAGAGTAGATACCATCTGTCCCCTGTGACCTAGATTGTTTACCCTATGGGCACGCTGCTTGATAAGGATCGGCCACGATAGATAGAGAGGTTCTCTCCTAGTGAGGCTCCCGGTGAGATGTGAGTAGTCGCTCAGTGTACCATCAGCTAACAAGGGAAGGAATCGGACATATAGTTAGACCTCCTAGTCGGACCAGGGGCGCTGCATTACTTTCGTCACCAAACTACCAAATACGTGTTCGATGGGACCTAAACGTAAACTTTCGTGGGGGCAGAGATCCAAGATTGAATTTTGATCCATGATGGGGGTATCATGGTATACATGTCAGTGACTTTTTACACAGGAGTGGTCCAAGAGCCTCGGGACCTTGACCTATCCCCCCTAAATCGCCCACGGGAAGACGATTCCGCATTTTCCG
>JACMIG010002834.1:990-11113 GCA_014805385.1 Levipalatum texanum | reverse complement strand
CCCACTCCCCCCTCCAATGATCCACCAGGGGATTGACCAGTTAGATAGGGCGTGTAATCGCCCCCACTGTCATGTGAATGAGACGGAGTCACGTTACCACCTCTGAGACTTTGACGCTTCAACCTTGACACTATAAGGATTAGTAACGTCAAAGACAGGGGCGATATTAACTACACCTCATTGCCGGAATTGGAATTGACACCCTACTGAACATCAAAGATCCAGATGCTCTCAGAAAATGACCAGCAGAAGACTCTGAGACCTCAAACTCGGTATTTATCATTGGGAGTAATGAAAATCATGATGAGCTTCGAGAGGTGTCAGACCCTTCTGAATTGTGAGCGGACACCAAATGTCACCAACACGTTGGCACTATCATGGTTAGCAGGGAAAATGGCCCAAAGCCCTTATGATCTGCGAGAGGTTTCCTCTCTGATCATGAGACACCACATGCTTGGTATCTCTTGCCCTTTTGTCCGTCCCTCTCTGACTAGTGAATCCCTAGAACTCCTCTGAAACTTCTTCTACATGTTATGGCCATCAACAATACTTCCGGTCAATGCGCCATTGAGCGATCGTCTGGGAGAGACGAGGGAAGGTCGAGTCGAATCTCTTCTTCCCTCGAAGAACTCTCCCTCGGCGCCACCCATTCAGTGGAGAATGAGGGTGAATTCGCGATCGTAAGAGTGAATAGGCAAAGTATCTACTTTACTCCTCCGACCTCATGGGGGGCGGTTCGAATGAAGGTTGCTAAATGGGATGAATGGGAAGAGTAGAAATACATTCATCCAATAAAAAGGAAATGGTGAGAACAAGGTCAGCTTTAATATGCCTCATAAGGATATGCCTAAACTCATTTCCATTCTGTGTGATCCCTGGATTTTCGAGGGCATTCTCCCCTCGGTCCCCCATCACCTCTGTAAATCCCCTCCTAAACCACCCCCCCCCCTTCTCCCCTCAAACTACGCTGTGCACTCTTTTTCCTTCTCCCCCATTGCTTGATAAGGATCGCCTAGAATGGTTCCCCCTTTCCCCCTATATATTAGGGCACATCTGTTCCACCCACCGTTCAATCATCCTATAAGAGAAAGTATCATACCCGTTTCGCTCGCGATCTCGTCGAGGACCTTCTTGAGCTTGGACTCGGAGCGACCCGCGACAGCAATGGTCTTGTCCTGAGAAGATTAGTTTAGCCCAAAGCTACCGTATACCCTGAATAGTCGACTGCTCAAAGCTAAGTATACCTTGAAGAGGGCGCTGCCAGCGATGGCCCTCAGGATGTAGGCACCGGTGAATCCACTCGCACCGTAGACAACGACGTCGAAACGATCCTGCGTCATTCTGAAACTTCGTACAATTATGACAGAAATCCTAAAACACCGACCCGAAAATGCGCTTGAAGAGGCGTCGAAAGCGGGGAGTCAAAGGGAACATACGACAAGACTTTTGAGAGAGACTAGAGGAGTAAATAAAAGTGCTAATCGAAGACACCAATCGATGTAAATGGACAGAACTGTCTGGATTGTCTGGTAAACAATTCATTGAATACAAACACTTCAATCGGCCTTTAGAGGCTGTTGAAATGTGTCAGAACGTTTTTAATCTAACCTTAGAATTAAGGGTACACGGAAGATAGCCAAAACGTACATCGTTTCAGCGATAAAAAGGCGTAAACAGGCAAGCAAGAAGTGACATGCAATCGATTGGGGGGCCCAGTGCCCCACAGCAACCTTGGGAGAGGGGGGCGATCCGTTGGTGACTCGCTTTGCTGCAAAGCCACAACAACAAACTACGCTCTTTGTACCCGCAGACTCTCCGGAACATTCTATCGAATGATGCCCAAATTGTAGCGTGTTTCATAAGATACCGAATTGTCCCGCGCCCAAAATGTTCCTTTTGTGCCTCCGACGTACCAATTTAATTCTCTTTGTATCATCGCTGAGAAACGGTCTATAGGCAGACCCGCCTATGGGCCCATAGATTCCGTACATAGTGGTGAAATATGGAGAGCGGCATAATTGCTCGCTGAGCTGGGATTGTAAAGGTTGGGGGGCGCCACCATAGGGAGCCCAAGATGTATTTTCCTTATTGTTACAGTGTCTCATGTAGGTCCCTCGAATTCGCCTCCAAGACATTCTTCGCGTGATCTTCGTTGTTAGTCGACAGAGAGAGTCCCTTGTTGTGCAAGGTTGCGTGTGTCTGGAGGCGTAGTGGGGAACAAAGGCGTCCCTATCTGACAACTGTTCCCCTTGTCTCTTCCTCTCCCCTCCCCTATCTTCTCCCGAGAACTCATCAATCGCCCCTCGCCCATGGCGTCAGCGACGAGATAAATGAAGATGGACAACAGCTCCGGGGGGGAGGGGGGAGGGGGGGGGACCAAAGGCCCCCCTTGACCAGGGCCTATTCCCTTGTTTTCGCTTCCCTGCACCCAAAGGCCATGTGTTCCGCACCAGTGGCTCTTGTTTTTCGGGGGGTGGTCGTGGTCTGTCCCTTCCTCTCCCTTCCCTTCACAATCTCCATATCGGCTCATCCCTCATTTTACGTCAGCCCCTCAATTGAGAGGCCTATTTTCCCGTACCTCCCGCTGAGAGGGAGAATTATAATGGAGAGTGGTGGCATAACGAGAACCCCTCGATTACATTCTACACACAGCGAGTCATTACATACTGGGAGGAGTATAACGACTTTGTTTTGCCCTCCGACCAACCCCTTGTTCAGTGGGGAGAACACCCAAGGACGACTCCCCGAGTGTGTGGAGGTAGCTGCAGCTAGCAGTAAAAAGGAGAATACCAGAGTACTTCGCGTCTGAGCGCTGATGGTTACAGACCAAGGCAACAAAGCACAGTAAGCATCTGTTCAATCAAAGTTCTTCCAAAGATGCACCAAGAGCTACCAGAGCACTTCATGTATGTAAGAACTTTGGATGACAAAATGAAGCATTACATCTGTTCAATCAACTGTGCTCGAAAACTACGCCATTTTATCCAAAAGCCCTATCAAGCATCGCACTCTGCTATAAAAACGAAGCGCTCTTTCGTTGGCCTTCAAATGTAATCCTTGCTCCCTCCCGGGGGAGGACGCCCGCTATGGAGTGTATTCACTAGAATCTGTTTTATGGTAATCTCGCCAGGTGCTCTTTGTACGCGCTCAACAAAACGATCGGAGAGGTGGAGGGATTATTTTAAGTCCCCCACCACCACCTGCCCCTTTCCCCCTCCTCCCCCTCCCTTTCCCTCCCCTGCCTCTGCCTCAAACATCCCCCCTCGTTCACGCGGCCGGCATTAAAAATGAGGGCTGGTCGCGTGAGAAGCGGGGCGCCATTCTGGGAAGTCCCTCTAGAATTATGGAGAGAGAGGGGGAGGAAAGGGGGAAAGACTGCTCTGGAACAAATACAAAGGGAAAGCGTGTCAACAACGGGGCGTAGACGCTTCTGGAAGGAACAAGAGAAGGAACAAGGGACAATGGAACGCACTGAATCATACCGTGAACGCCGCGGGGGAAACAACGGGGCTTCAGCCCCCAAATAGTGTAGTCATTCAGCCGTCTCAGATCCATGGTTATGCGTCTTGAAGGCTTCAAGGCGAAGAAGTAAAGGTCTGATGCTGAGGGATGGTCACAGCTTGCATGAAGTATCTAGAAGAACAACGCCATAGGAAACAAACGGGGGCTATAGTATGGAGAAGTTATGGTCTGAGAAGGACGAAGTAAGTAGCTGAGGCTTAGGAATGGTCACTGTTCGTATGGAGTATCTAGAAGATGTGCAAGGTCGCCCGATGGTGTGAGCATACCGACTGCCAAGGCCCTTTCGCAACGCGCCCATTTAGATACGCCATCTCGGAAGACAACAGCATCTTTGCTCTGCAGTCATTAGCTCCTATTTTCCCCTTGCACGGTCCCTTTTTCCACGCCGCTGAGCATCTGCAAATGCAGCACTTCCCCCTTCCTTCCCTCGATCAAAGAGTCCGAGCATCTGTGAAAATATTTGGGGGACGGCGGCCCCTCAATCCTTCCTTTCATCCCCTGGTTGTATTTATCTCTGCGCCCTCCTGCGATCCAAAAATCTCTCATAGCGAGATAGTGCGTGTCAGCGAGGAGACACAGGGCGTTAGAAGAGTTTGTTACGGTGTGTAGGACGGAGGAATCTGCTCTGGGAAACCCTCGATCACCTTTTTTCTCGAGCTTCTCTAAATCTCGTTCCCTCTCGTGATCACGTTATTTCCCCCCTCATGCTGAGAAGATCGGGTGGTTACGGAACCACGTAAGCTGCGAGAGAGTGTGGGGAAGGGAGAGAGCCGAGATGGAGAAAGGAAAACGAGCACAGCTCCCATTGAATGCGTCCGTTTTCTCAGAGGGAGAGCCAACAGAAAGACATGAACAAGAGTTCGAAGGCCGCTAGAGTGGACCCTGGTGATTAACCTTTTCAATGCAACGTGATACGACGACCTTTCAATAGCTTGAAAGCTATCGAAGACGCAAAGTAGCTTTCATGTGACTTTCTTGATAATACCTCTCCATATCCTACTTAGGAAGACGAAGATAGGCTCCTGACTTGCATATGACTTTCATTCGAATCCTTTCCAAGTCTAATGTGACATTCTGTTGAAGACGAAGATTAGCTTCTGCAGATCTTTCAATTCCCCTTCAATATCCTGCATGGTATGCCATCCAACACCAAGGCGTTGTTTAACTCAACTGTTTTATACTGGGACACACCGCGTCGTATAATATAATAGCAACTACCGACAACGGAGGGAGGAATAAGCGATGACTGATACAACACGGCATATTTGTACACGCTGCATCGGACGAGATAATGGAAGGAGGTGCGAGGAAGGAGGGAGGAAGGGAGGGGGAGTAGGGTCCGGGATGATCTAACTTCCATGACAACCAAGGGGGAGAAACACTCTGTGATCAAGTCGGGAAATGCTGGGATAAGAGGACGGGGGACATCTAGATTCTAGCCAAAAAAGGGGGGTAATAACTCGTAATTATCGGTAAGAGAGGATGGACTCAATGACTGTAGTGAACTCTAGCTGACAACTCTGGATTCTCTTGGGAGGGGCAACAATTGGAGTGTGCACATATACGTTGAATGAGGACGTTCACCGAACAACAATTCAGAGGCATATTCGACTATATACACACCCGGTGGATAGAGCGCATCTAATAAGAGAAGTAGAGCGAGAGCATTGGCAGGCGGCCCCCCCTCGAGAGGGGAAGCTCCCTGATCGACACCCCCACTCTAACTTCAGGCATAGATACACCGCAAGTACGTCAGCAGTCAGCCCCCCTCGGGGCTGACGCAGTTAGAGAGACCAGATGATAGTATGACAATGAAGGCGTGCAAGGAGAAGCGCGGGGGGGAAGCGGGGAGAGAGTCTGATATCCGACAACAACATTGATTTCCTACAGACTCTTCTTCCGGGCCCCCCATCCCCGACTCCCTCCGCACGAGCTGGGAACCGGTGTCACAGTATTAGAAGCAACAAGTACGAGGCAAGGGGGCAACCTGGTGTAATCAGAACGAACAAAACGATGCAGGAGAAATACACGACAACGAACACTCGAAGGGAGAAGAGAAATCAGTCAGAAGGGGAAAGGGGGGCATACTCGTGGATTCGAGAGTGGATGAAAAAGGAAGAAGTGAGGCAGAATGTGTTGAAAAGGCGGCCGTAATGTCACGAGAACGAAGAGCACATGTGAGGAGAAGAGCCGGATCGGGATGAGAGATGATAATGCAGTGTAACATGTATGGGGGAGTGTAAAGCTTTCGTGGTTTACTGACTGATTGCAATTCCAACTGCGGTGCAGGGAGAAGGTATCCATGAACAATCGAATGTGAACGAATCTGAGGGCTACTCTTATTACTGTGACACGGATAAGGGGGCGGAGGGAGAAGGGGACTAGGGGGGAAGAGGGTCTGTCGGGAGGGGGAATAGCTACCGCGAAGGAGGAGGAGGAAGAAACGTTTCACCCGGAGCAACAATGGGAATACAGGAACGCTTCGTCTTCACGCCAAATATGGAAGTGCACATTTTTAAATACACCAATGAAAAGGGAAGAAAACCCGGTAGGCAAGTAGCTGCTATCAATGTTGTGAGTGGAAAATCAAAACAAACTCCCCGCTATGGATGAGGACGAAATGGAATTTCAGGGATTTCAACGAGAGCGACTGAGGGATTAGAGAGGGAGAGAAGCGGAAGATCAAGAGAAGAGGGTCAACCAGTGACGATGGAAACGTAGGACACTCGGCTACAGTAAAGTATCGTACTACATCAACACAATATTCCCGTGGCGATCTATGAGATAAAAGGTGTGGTGGGGGGATGGATTGGGGGTGTGATTCAGCTTGCACGTCTAGATAGCCTTATTGAGGTCGAGAGGGGGACTGAGTGAGTATTACTAGTGATCTATCTACACGCAAAGTTATGAGAAGGGGACGAAGGGGGAGCTAACCGAAAGTATCGTAAGGCGCAAGACTTGAATCTGGGTGTGGTGCACATGAAAACTAGCATGATATCAACGGATGAACAGACTAGTACCCACGGTTTGAGAGGAGGGGAGAGGGACGGCAGGCTGCCTGAGAAAACACAAAACAAATGAATACGCGTAGGAGGAGCAGACTTATACCGTCCCTCCCGACCGAAACAGTGGGCACGGGGGGACACGGGGGGGATTTGCACATGTTTCTAATGAGAAAAAGGGGAAGAAAGTAGCGATGGGATGACTGGGGAGGCCCGTTTGAATTCGAGAGAGAGAAAAGGAACGAGGTATCAACGTAGAGTATGTACAACGGAGGACACGGAGGCGAAACTACTCGATTGGTCTACGATGGGGGGACGTGCACATTTGGAATCGACGAATTCAAACCGACCAGGGTTGGGGATGGATGATCAGGAGTGAGAGCTATACCGCGCATCAAGGACTAAGGAAAAGCACTAGCATCGGATTGAGAAGGGGGGCAAAGGAGGTAAGGGGAACTGTACATGTCTGTCATTCGGAGAGTGATCATCAGTAGTCATTTGGTAGGGTGGCAGGGACACACGTTGGAATAAAAGATTACAAGTCTGTGGGCCGAGAATCTTCTGGAAGTACACGATAGAAAGGGGGGGCCTACCACGCGCGGGGGGGTTCAACAGTCAAAGATGTAAGATGTGGTCACTGAGAGGTGGGTAAATATACAATAAATATACATTCGGAGTGTGTGAGGTGGTGGTGTAGTGAACTGGTGCTAGAAAATGTTTCGCAGCGTCAGTGTGAGCGCGGGCCTCATATAATATAGTAATCCTATCTAATTGCGAGAGGCGGAAATACCTACCAACAACGGGGGGAAGCAACTACACGGCGTTCGCAGGATAGAAGGGCGAGATCAGCGGGTTCGAGTGGATAGATAGATACAACAACATCGCAACGATAAGGAATACATTATAGAGGAGGGCAGGTGCGCGCGCGCGGCCCGCGCAGCGCCAGATGGAATGCGCCGCGCGCGGGCGCGCGCGCACACCGCACCGCAGCACGCACTAACAGAAGCTATTCTAGGGTAAAGACACTAGGCTCGCGGATGCAGAAATAAAGTATAGTAATAGAGATAGAGAGAGACTCGTTCTTGTACGTTGTGAATGGGAGTTTTGGAAACAGGAACAACAAGTGTGGATGTATACAGCAAGAGAGCACTAGACGAGGTGATCGGGGGGAGAGATGTTGCAGTGGTGGTTGTCTACGGGCCTACTCCGCCCTTGCCGGCCTAAGCCTGCATGGGAAGGAGGTGGAGGAGGTCGTGGGTGGAGATCGGGGCGCAGTCTAGGATGGCTGCGCCGCTCTCCTCCCACGACGCCCACTCGTAGGCGAAGGAGGAGGACGCGCCGGCCATGGGGCTGTCGTCGCGGAGCGAAGACCAGAAGGAAGAGGAAGGGCAGGTCACCGAGGGGGTAGGCGGAAGTGCCCACGCAGATCCCCCGCATCCCGCCGTGCCACCGCATCCACCTCCGCGATACCACGATGAGTGTCCGAACACCGAGACGCTCTCCTGCAAATATGGGGGCATTATTAAGTTATTTTAAAATGTTTTATTTTTATGTCAGTCTATAGCACTCATGTTACTGTTGTCTCTTCCTATGAGTCACCGTTCCCCGCACAGACATCCATATCCAATATTCATGACGGAGCTAGCGGGGGTGAGTCACACTCCAAGAGTGACTAAATAGGCTGCCGACGTCGACTGCGGGGGACGGTCTCAATTAGTGAAGAGCCTTCACAGCTCATCAAGTATCCTCTGTAAGCCTCGCGGCTCATACGTCATGGGGGACACAGTCGTTGAGCCCCCCGCTCTCGCTAAGGGAGAGGACTTCCTGGACTCCCCCGCTCTCTCTCTTCCCGTCATCATGTCAAAGGCACGTCCCTCTCCTTCTCTCTCTCTCTCTCTCTCTCTCCGTTCGGCCGCAAATACCACTCCAAAGCCAGCGGGGGGCAGAGTCGCAGAGGAATAGACGCTCTGACTCTGGCGCTCTGGCCGCCCGACAAATATTCATGATGATAGATCGCTCTTTCTCCGGCACCTCCATCTCCAATACTATCTCTACGCAGACGGGGCCGAAGGTTATCGGGCGGAGTGACACTTTCCGCAACAGCTACTTTGTCGGAGGGGCGAGAAAATTATACCCGAGAGACACCACGGGATCTATCCCCGCCCCGCTACAAATTACTCGCCCGCTACAGGGAAAGCTATCTTGGGAGATCTGGGGGCTGTTTTCCAGGGGCCCCCTCTTTCCCAGAGTGGCAAGGCACCAGAGTGCAAGCGTGCGAGGAGGGCTGTTGTGTCTCGACCACTCGTCTCTCGAAAATGTTTATGCGGCCCGCTAAAGCGAAAGGAGTGCCCCGATAACAATAGCAGCCCGTCTGATCTGTGGGCGCTTCGGCAGAGGGGGGGGAGAAGATATTCTCGAGGAACCCCTTCGAGAGACGTGCACTCAAAAAGATCGGTGCAAACAAGTACTGTAGGGGGATGGGATGCGAGGTTTCGCACGCAGCACTCAAGGCTGTGGTACTCGAGAGGTTGATACTCAAAACCATGCACTACTACAGACTTTGGAACACCAGAAGAAGTTGGTACCCGTGCCCATTCAAGAGTTTTCTACTACAGACTTTGATACTAAAGAGAGACACGATACCTGATGTCCGGAGAGGTCGTCATGGTTGATGTCTCCTCCGACCACGTCCGACTGCCATACCCAAGCGGCAGCCCTCGCTGTTGGCGACACCATCTCCTCGTCCTCGACGTCCTCCTTCTCCTCCACCTCCGACGCCGTGTCGATGGTCAGCGGCGCCATCGGCTCCGTCTTCTCCGCCCACGTCTCAACCTCCATCATCGGCTCATAGAGCGACAGATAGAGCTCCTCCTCGTCCAGACACTCCAGCTCGCGCTGAACGGAGCAAGATTTAATACAAATTTGTGCACCGTAACCAAAGCTATGGACTACTAGCGCGCTGGCATCAAATTGTACCCATAAGATCACTTCACGACTATTGGGAACTACCGCGGGCACATGATAAATCAACCAGTAAGGCACCTAACCCATAAGACCCTCGATACGCTACCTGTAGCGTCTTGGCAGCATTGTAGACAAGGAGGTGGCGGCGCAGCGGCACCGCAGCCCCGGAGATCTTGGCGATGGAAAGGTCGAGAAGGCGCTTGCGTTCACGTCGCTCCGCTTCGCGTTCTGCCGCCGAGCGGGTGGAACAGCTGGAGAGCAAGACAGTACAATCGTAGACCGCAAGGCCACGAACCTCGATCGGACGGAACAGAGGGATTCAGCGGAGCTTGACAGCGATGACGATGCTGCCGCGGAGCGCCCGGACATCATGCCGTTCTCCTCGCGGTGCGCACCGCTGGAAAGAGAGGGATGATAAGACTGAAGATGGAGACCTGCCTCTGGGCCTCAATGCGATCTACCCTGTGGGCATCCCTTCTGGAACCCAATGCGATCTACGATCCAGTCCATAAATGGCCAATGCCTATTTGCGCTCTTCGCTCCAATGCAACCGGTCCCTTTCTGCACGGAGGGAGATTCTCCCTCACTGACCAGGATACGCAATCAATTGGGGGCGGGGGGGGGGGGGGGGGGGG